>LUCH01017594.1:0-27760 GCA_013368495.1 Paragonimus heterotremus
AGATCGCTTGGCCTTAATTGTGTGTACACTCATCGGTCGGTTCCCATGCACAAGACTCATTTAAGTCTGATTTCCCCTGTCAAGCAAGTATATTTCCTACACCAGCCAGATTTATCGACAGCTAAACACCACAGTTTTAGCCAGAAGCTATAACAGTTTACCGATCGCAACTTGTCGATGTTTATATGTTGCCCATAGAGATGGTTAGATAGGTTAGTAAAATTTAGAAAATAACGTCGATGTAAACCGGTTGGTTTCCTTCGGTGAAGTTGACTAGCCGTTCTTCACCTTCTAAATCCAAATTCAATCCGGGACGAAAGTAAAGTGGCCGCTTCTGTTGTGCTTCGTTGCAAATATATTATTTTGAGAGAAAGTCCAAGCTTCTAATTACAAGTTATATTCTTTAACTGACTGGAACGGTACATCCGATTTATCACTCAGAACTTTCCGGTCTCCTCTTGTTTAATATCACCGATGTCAGGTCTACGTGTGCATCGATTCAGACGGTGCACTGGGCTCAAATGACCCCCATGACATAAACGGCATCAGCTGGGGTCTACATTACCTCTGGAAGATTGATATGTCAGCCTGCCTCCCTAGTTTCCTCTCAAAGTGTTGGCAAGTTCACTCCATCCGTCGGCAGCCTGTTCCATCGGTTTACTGCCGTTTAAAATATACAGCCCTTTCTCATCTGTGTTCTGCAGGCAAATCTCCTAATCTATCTGCCATTTCTGCCCACAACTCCCCCTTCTCTACACTCACGGAGATCTGTAGAGTTCCACCGACGTCTTGTTTTTCTCAGAGTCTCCTGCGTTTTAGACAGAATAGTGCAACCTTTTTTAGTCTGTCCTTACACGGCACATTCTGAAGCTCGGACACTCATGGCGTTGTCAGTTTCTGTACCCTACCCAGTTGTCCTGCATCTTTTTTGTAGTATAGCTCCCAAGGGATAATTCAACTGAAGTCGCGCGAATGCGCGGTAAACAGGGATCCACACCTTCTTACTCGTAACCGCTCTCGTAGGCTTGACTAATGCGCTGCTCAACCGGCTTGCATCGACTGTGCATTATGCCAATGAAGAAAATGTTTACGCTCTAAATGCCTCACTCTTTGGCTCGATTGACTCTCTCTAAGGGTCTTCCCAGTGATATTGGCTTATCATTTGCCTGCACTCCATGGATGCTGGTATTTCGCTTTATTCTGACAGACGTTCGATTAGTGCAGCCATTCTCCAGTTTCGGTTGGTTACTGTCCACAAATGAGCCTGTTAACTTTACGTCATCCACAAACGTTGATCAGTCGGAGTGCGTCCCGATTGTTGTCATTAACATCAGTGAAAATGAGGTGACTCCACACACTACTAACCACCTAGGAATGAGATGAACCTTACGGCCACTCTGATAATTCCACCTACAGGAAACCTCCTCACTTATAAACACGTTTGGTGCGATTCTTTATGTTCATTTTATAACTGTAAGTGACGGTTAATTACGTCCATGGCTTTTTTACAATCTAGTTGCCGCGCATCTACTCTGTGATCTACATCCGTGATTCTACCTAAAAATTCAGGCAGATTTGACGGGCGTGACTCTCTACTTAGAAACTCATGTTAATTCGTGTTGGAAAAATTGTATTCGATGAGGCAGTCGCAAATGTGACTCAGAATTCATTCCAATAGTTTGAAAGGTACCCTATTCAAGTTGACAGGTTGATAATTACCCATTTTCAGACGTTAATCTGTTTTTTCGTATCCTACTTATTCTGACTGACTTCCAGTCACTTGCGACAATTCCTTTTTCCTAGAGCATCGTTGAACAGCCTTGTAAACGATCTTTTTTGTGAGCTAGGTCATCACTTCTAACGTAGCTAAATGGTTATCATTCGACCATATTGCTTTGTCCGTCCTCACCGTTTTCAATCTCTGTTCTCCATCCCCCGGGTTGGCAAATTCTCTTATTCCAACGGGCGGGACCGCGAAGGACATACTAGATATCGATTTTTTAATGTCCCGCCTGCACACAGAAGATGAGTATTACTTACGAATTTCCGCAATTCTAATCCTCTTGACATAGGGTGCTGTTTCCCGCTCTGTATGCAGTTTCCAGGCTCTTGACAAAAATCAATCTTCACAACTTATGCTGCCCTGTGGTACCCTTTTTTGTCGACAATTTTCACTGCCAGTCGTACTGAAGTACTCACTGATTTCAACCATGGTTTATTCAGAACGACTCACTATATTCCCATGTCCGCCTCCTGAACAGGTCGGTTCAACGCAATGTACATTCTAATCATTGTTAGACTAGTACTAAGATGTACCAGTCAACATACCGTTATCAATCGCCTCTACTGCTGTTGGAGATGACTAACGATGTGTTAGGTAAGCCATATAAACACATTGCTTTCATTGGGGTTTTCTTAACCACAGCCGCTTTATTTTTGACCCTTCCAAATGGCATCACGAACATTCCCATCTCCTAAACTCCCATTAGGCCCAGTTATTGGAAGGTTCATTTAAAGACTCATGTAACTGGTGGATACACCCTTAGTGTGCCTTCCAGTCAAGTGTCCCAAAACTTGATTTCAGTTCGGGGCGACGTGTTTTGAATGTAGTGAGGCGGCGACTGACTGACTGTTTAGTTGTCCGTCAGCTCTTTTGACGGTAGAAGATGGAGTCATTCTTGTTCCGCGAGCAGTTAGTATTAATTACTCTTCGAAAGCACATAGGCACGAAGCACTGCACTTCTTAAGAGTAACTAAATCGCCAGTCCCAGTTTTGTTCTTTCAGTTCTTTTCAAGTTTGCACTTACTCTGCTCACCTAACAGCTTTGTCGATGGGATCTGTGGAATCTTTTCCTGGTGCATTACTAATGCCATTATCCTTTCTAACGTGACCTCTAATGTTTGATTATTTACTGGAAAGTAATCGTGACTTCACTTCAAAGGTCCTAAAATTATCATGATCCCCCGTCGGAATTCTCTATTCAGTGGGATGGAACATCGAGTAAGGTAGACCGACTTCCGCTTTGAGGTAATTGGCATCACCGGTGTCTGTTGGTTGGTTGTCAAACACTCGTTTTTCATCTCGGTTACCAGATACAACTGTTGATAGTTTGTATAGACTTCTACACTGCGTATGACTGTAAATAAATCCTGAGGGGAATTGTAGATTAATGTATCCGGGCTTTCTACCAAGAGACCTTTCGTCTAATGGCCAATTACTGGACCTACTCGGAACTGTTCATCAGAACTATTTGACTCGTCTGTCACTATCATATTTCTTCATTAACTTCACCATAAATGAGGTCCTTATGGCAGAGTTGACACGTGAACTTGGTGATCGTATCGGTTTTTCTTCAGTGACACTCCTCATGATGCTTACGATACCTATTTAATTTGTGACGACTCATACGGGGCAGAAAACGCCCTAACCGAGTTATCGATATCACATCCTAGGTCAAGAATGTGCTTCGCAGGAGTGCAGTATACAAAGTGAATAAGAGTCAGCGTTCACGATCATCTTCAAGAGTGACATGATAAAACCAATGATTATTGTTTCCTGTAATGATAGTTCTATACGTCTTGGTGGAATTTTGAGTACAGTGATCAGTGGTTACATTTCGAGGGCTGAGATATCGGTTGTTAACTGATGGCGATCGACATGCGTGTGCCTTACTATGAAAGCCTAGGCACTTCTCTCATCCGTACGACCTGTCCTGCAGGCCCTTGTGATCTGACCTATTCGAACAGAAATTGTTGACCGATCGTTTATCTTTGCTTATTCATTGTGAAATCCTCATACAGAAAAACCAAAAGATGAAGCTGACGTCCAGGTCCAACCTTTTAACTCTACCTCCTTTTTTGTGGAGGTTGGAGAATCTGCAACATCTCCAGTTGAAAGCGTCAATATTTTAATCGTTGTTTCATGTTTGTTGAAATCTGTGAGTGTCCTACTGTTAGTGCTGCTCCCAGAGAGCTGCGTTGGGTTGCCGTAATCACGGTTAAGTAATATCTGGTCTGACTGTCTGTGTTTAGTCAATTTTTGTCCTAGTTATCTGATGTATATGACCTGCATGTTTTACATGTATGACTCATGCTAATAAGCAGTGTTAACTTGTCACATATGGATACTTTCTATCTCGGTGAAGTGGCTAGAGCGGAATTAATGTTTCAAATATCTGAACGGCATTTACTTAAGATATCCGCGAAGAGCGAACAGTCCTCATGTTTGTGTTCGAAAGTTCTAGTAACACTCCAGTTGATAGATTTGATTACTTTTTCAGTTTGGTCATTCAATAGTGTACCATCCATTTATATTTTGCGTGGCCTGTGATTATCCCAAATAAAATGAATTTTGTTAAATTATGCACATAGACTTGTCAGCTGAGAGAGGTCCAATTGGAACGCTTGATGTTATTTGGCCTATGTTGGAGAACCTTATATCTAAAATAAAGCTTAACTTCTTCCATCAAAAAACGTGTGTTGTCTTAGTCAGTATCGGTTAAGAGTTGTCTGGAGCTGTACAGAATAAAACTGCATATGAAGCCTCTCATTTATTGTAATCGTAAATCTATTATATAATCGCTAATTGTATACATTGAGTTTGCGACAGTTTCTGGATGCAGAATCCATTAAAAAAAATGAACAGCTGGGCTTTGAAGAACGCGTTTTGAAGTGAAGAGTAAGATTTACAAACAGCTGTTTTCGGTCATTCTTATCGGACGTATACAATGTGGCGCCGAAGAGTTAATACGAAACGTTTCTCGAAGTGAGATTTAAATACATAAATTGACATGTGCGTGTACGGACGCTCGAAGAACAGTTCCCAGTCAGTGTGGTGGGGTGAAGTGAAAATACGTGTGTAAAGCGATACTGGGTTCAAGCCAGCTGAATAAGAGCCTTTACGGGCTGCTGGAATAGATGACAATCGGTCAGTTCAGTGGTTGTCTTTTATCCGAGGACCACTCCGTTCATGCTGTGAATTGCCACATCCCATTGTTTGCCAGTATACCAGTGCTCTGCGATAAGGTAGTACTTTACATGTGTCAAGTTTAGGTTTTCAACAACCCTGAACGCTGGTCATTTGGTAACTGTATCTAAGTGATGGAGCTGATGAACGTCGATATTTGCAGACCTGATTTTACCGTGTGCATCAGATTTGAATTTTCGCAGTGCTTGAGCCACGCCATCCAGGGAAAAGGAAACCAATAGACATAGCATCACAATTTGAAACGGGTTTACCTGGAAGCTAGTTGTTTGAGTAAAAACAGTGGTTACCTGTGCTTAGAACGGAGATGATAGAAAAGATAATACTAATCGTGTGATTAAATCCTCAAATATTGGCCGAAGGTCACCTGATCAGCTTTCCACACGTTCAAGGAACACCAGGTCGTACCACAGGCGTTTTCAGGGTTTCTGCACAATGAGGTGATTGACAAAGGCCGTTGTATTTTGTGCGTTAATTCAAAGCAGCCGTAATACAGGTTGGTGTTAGATATGACATTCAACAATGAACCGGCTTTCCACCTTCGTGATAGATTAGATACAAATGATCACTTCCACTGGACTCATGAAACTCACATGTAATAAAAGAAACCCACTCCTGCTGCAATCTTAATGTTCTCATTTTCTTTTTGGATGCATAATTCGATTGTTCGGACCGTACTTTATTGAAGGCATAAATTCCTCGAAATGTTTGTAATTTCTTTCTGAAGTTCTTTCTTACTACCTCCAAATTCTGAACGAAGAAGTTAATTTCAATTTCAGCAGAATGCTACTTCTGCTCACTGTGCAACCTCTTTCTCGTCGTAGTTCAATAAACCGTTTGCTCAGGTATGGTTTTCATGTCGACTACCATCTAAAGCCATTTGTTTTGAGTCCTTTGGGTTGCTTTTATAAATGTGAAGTCTGTAGTTTACAGCTCGTAATTCTATTCTGTTGCCAAACTGAATGCTAACGTAGCGATAGCCTCTATGAGAATCCCCATTGAGTGGACTAAGTACGTTCACCTTGTGGAAAGTTACTTTAACAAGGTTACATTTTTGAAGTTCTTTTAAAGTTTACAAAACGTGCTACCGGAGCTTAATTTTTCAATTTTCTCAAGCCAAGGTGGTTGGGTGATGAAACGTTTGTGCACGTTAGACAACACATACTAGTTTCAAAGAAAGCCTGAATTACATAATGTTGATTTATATGGGATTTTGACGCTGCGAGTAATTGGGACTTTTCTCTGATTGTGCGTGCCGGTGAAAAAAAGTATTAGAGTGGATAGTATTCAACACCCAACCCACATGGAAGGAACAAGTCTGTTGATTGCATTCCCCTGAGACTTACGGTTTTTTGGGTAGGCGGTGCACCGGAGTAATAACCACCCATCTACTGCAGGTGGATGAATATAATGCTGTAAATCGAATATAACTCAATAAAGATCGGTTATCGTTTGAAGTGAATGGGGCGTATCTATTTTTCTACTTTCGAAATGCTTGGGCTATCTGATCACTACTCACACAAGGTTGCAGTTGACGACCTGGAAATCCTTGATAGGTCATCTTTAACGTGCTACTACCAGTTATCTCGTTAACACGGTAATCTCACAGACATGAGCACCGGAATGCAACTTATGATTAGGACAAGGGTATGCACTACTGATGAGTTTTAAGGAGAGTGGAACTGGAGTCTATGGCCTCCATGTGAATTCGTTCTGCAGAAAGGCTTATCCAAAATGCAAGATCAACCTTGGGTTATGTTCAGTTGGCAAGGATCACATTTCCCGATCGCATAGGGAGGAAACACGATAACTGTCCTGTTATCTCCAATTGGTGACCGCACAACTTTCCTCTCCGGGCTTATTTTCTAAACAGGCTGTTCAGAAACTCTATGGGAATGCGTCAGGTGCGGTCAGTTGTACGTGATGTCCAATTTTTATTACCAAAAGTCAAATCTTTTAGAAGCGACCTTTCCGACAATCAAAAATTGCCTGAATTGACAGTTGTTCACAAAATTTGACACCAATCTAATTGTGTGATACTCATTCCTGTCATTTCACTGTTGATCATTTATGATGTCCACATTCACTCTGACACAGTTCAGTGCATTATTCAATTCACACTTCTCTTGTAGACGGAAGAATCTATCTGGATATAAGTGTCCTTTTATTTATCAGGTGGTCATTTTTGGCCCATCTGCATCGATTTTGCACATTAATATTCCATTCTCATTAGTATTTGTTGCCCAGTAGAACCCCACGTAATAAACCTGGGTTTGAAAAATGTAACCAGAAATCAGTTCACTTAATACGTGTATCCAAGTATGTGCATGACAAGATGATACTGTTTATCTTCCAACAGATTACGACCTGATGAACAAACAGTTGTCAATCTTACGGAGAGACCTATCTGATGTAGCTGAAGTTTAGCTTGCTTGTTAACTGTGGTTATGTAAGTGTAAAAACGTAATATCTAAATACTTAATGAATTAAACTCCACCAATTCTGCTTCTATTAATACCCCCCTTTTGTACATTTCTTATTTATATCCATGTCAGTGTTTGTGTTAAGACATATATAGTTTGCCATACAACTACAAAATACATCTTATTGAAACGTAGCTAACGCGCAGCCGGTTGATAAAATGAACGTGTATTGGGATTCTATCAATCAGTCAAGGACGCTTGTAATTTGTGAAATGTTTACGCCTGCATTTTCTTACTTAATAACATGCTGTTCTCATTGTTTCCACAGATATTATTGAATTTTGTTGTCCTGCACACAACCTTGTGAAACTTCTTCTTGATCATGTCGCCTCACAGGCTGTACTCGACTCACTTTTCACTGAGTCCATTAAATTATTCTATCCAAAAAAATGGCATATTTCACCGTGCAATCCTATGGTGACAATTGAAAAAAATGTAACTTAGGGTGAATGCTTCACATTCGATGTAAATCGGTTGCCAAACTGAAGTGGACGTGAATTCATTACAATAGTAAATAGAGATGTGGTTTTGCATGCTGCTAGTTTCTACTTTGTCGCAGTGTGCTTTGCATTCGCCAAGATACTCATACAAAATGCCCCACAAGAAATATATGGTAATGTGTTCTTCTATGTCTAATTTCAATGCTTCAGCTTTTTTGCAAATCACTTTTCTGTACGAATATAGTGCCGTGATCATCATTGTGTGAAGCCGAAACCTTCCTTGTTCTCTCTTTGCAATGATCATATGTAGCGGTCATAACATTTCGCTCACACAATGTTGATTCTCCCCAAACATCTCCAACTTTCACCAAATCATTGGATCAAATGTCTGTTGTCTGTTCTAATTCGTTCATGTGGTTTTAAAATATCCGAGTACTTTCATTTCCCCCACATTTTGTTTTCTCACATCATCAGTGCTGACTGAACAGTGTTTTTCCTTTAAATATTATCTTAGAAATTTAATAACTCAGTACTAAATATAAATCAAAAGCTTGTACGTCGAATGTTTCACAGTGAAACAGTCAATCTTATGTTAGTGTTTCATGAAGGACACTTTTATATATGGCGTATTAATGGTTTTACAAGTCTGTGCATAGCGCAATAATTAACCACTATCACCAGTAGGTATACCGTTTTTAGACGTGTTCATGTCACGACGTGAAGACGGTACATTACAACGTGAAGTATATCGCCAAGCAACCTGGTCAGGACAGTATACTAACTTTAATAGTTTTGTACCTTTGAGACAAAAGAAGAATTTAGTCCGATGCTTACTAGATAAAGCAGTGAAAATTTGCTCAGATGACACCATAGAAGAAGAAAAACAGTTCATATTTAACACACCCCTTGAAAATGGCTATCCAGAACAGTTTATAACTATACACATGATAATTAGCACAAAGGTGGATGTATCGCAAACTGTAGACGAAAAACCTGTCTATAATACGTTACCTTTCAAAGGTGACAGTAATGCTAAGAATATAACCAGGAGATTTAACGTAACACTTAACAAAACCTATATCGCAGCTCAATCACATATACGATTTGATTCCACATCAGTTTTGCGTCCCCAGCTAAAAGACACACTGCCTGTTCATGCTGCGTCTTTTTGCGTTTACCGTTTTGTTTGTTCCTGTGGAACAAGCTACATAGGCCGCACAACAAGGCGACTGTCTGAACGCATGCGGGAGCATCATCCGGCGTGGCTGGCTACAAGATCGATGAAGGTTTGCTCATCAACGGTCGCTGCACACTTGGTAAATCGAACCATGTGATCAACCCGGCCAAATCGTTCAAACCGATCTATCGAGTCTGTGGAGTGCAGTCGAAGTGGGTCAAAAGTCGTTTAGCCATCGCAGAAGCCATCACAGTTCGCTTACACTCACACCCGTTATGCTCACAAAAACGTCTGATCAAAGCATTGAACCTCCCGTAGCATGTATCAAATAGCCCGGATCGATCTGTTACGTAGGCGTACCGATTTGCCAAAAACACTTTATGGGTCTGACTAACTTGACACTAATTAATACCATCCCTTACCCTATTGATGTACTACTCCTGTCGAATCCATATAAATGTGTTGCATTTAGCCTGATGATGAAACACTGAAAACAATCTTGTTTGCAACACGCTTCTTCCTAATTTATAACTGCCTTAGTTTTTTTCTGACGAAATTTTCGATAATTAGTTAATTATATATACCATCCTTTTAAATTTTGATTTCATAGCGTACTTTCCTCCTTCCGCTAGATATTGTTCGGTAAACGAAATATTGATCAAATTAGGCTGTGAAAACTGAAATATAAATCAGCGGAATTCAAACTAAACCGTAAACATAGAACTTCGCACCGTCGTGCGTAAGACTAAGTAGTAATTTTTGGATTGTGTTAGTGCAACAGTGTAAAGGACCACAAAGATCATGGATGTCGCATGAGTTGGAATGTTAGGTGCTGATGCGCAGGTCTAGCTGATCGTTTGCTATAAACGATGTGCGGGTGGCGTTGCGTTTATGGCAAATGACTCGATAAGCTCAAGAGAACTATTGCGGCGGGTCAGTTCTGTCCATAGGGCATAAGACACCGAAAGTTACCGTGTTTTTCGACCTCTTCAGGCTTTGTCACTTGATTATGGCAATATAAGGAAGGCTAAACCAGAAGTTAGGTTGAGAAAGCGTACACACCTCTGCAGCCCCCTAAACTTTTTTCACTAAAATACAAACCGTTACTAGTAGCTCTAACTATTGTGAACGATACATATGTTAGTGACTTGGGGTTCATTCATATCACTGTTTACTGTGCAAACTTAGTACCCATTAAATTTAACATTACACGTGGAAGTGTTTTATTTTACTAGTCTTTACTTTTCTACACATTTGTACAGGCGTCGTTCATCGCATGCTGACTTTTGAATCCTTGGCAGACGACACAGTCAATAAGGAGCAGTTTTGTTCGTGTGGCGAACCACAAATTATACACAAGGATGAGACAAATTAAAATGCTATTGACAGTCGACGTTAACTCCTATTAATAATGTTGTTAGTTTAAATCGATCAGGAAAGAATGACACTCACGCTCGTGTGGTCATCCTGTAAGCCAAATGGTGGCAATCTCGACGCAAACCTATGTTTCCCCTCAACCAGAAACCGAATCTCACTTGCCTACTAGTTGCAGGAATGATACGTCCCAGATTCTGCTATACACCACCCGTTTACATTTCCAGACGTTTACAGCTGTTGACGCCACAAGTATCCACACGATGCCACGAAAATATAGTTCACTTTAAATTTATTCGATACTCGTGATGACTAAAATGTTTTATCACTTGGTTAAAAGTCTTTGGCATGGAAATTTGGAGAAGTATTATTAAATGGATTTTGACTTTATGAATACACGACAAGTGCTCGCTCGTTTTTTCACTCCTTGGGGCGCCCACTGAAACATCTATTGAAGTATTCTGATCGTGATGGCAGCATTATGTGCTTTTTGCCATATCGGTAGGCTAAAGTCGACCCTGGTAACAGTCTACGAAGTAGCCGGTTCACAAATAAATACCGATGTGTAGGGAAAAGAAACAACAGAGCAGATTCATAAACGAAAATGGCGTACAAGCTTGAGAATATAGACCAGTCACTGATTGCGACGCGTTACGATGTCCTAGAGGTTTTTCAGCAAATGATGTGAATGTCTGCGAACCTCTAGCTGAACAATCGTCACCAGTCATCCCTATTCGATGGGCATACAATGTGAAGCTCTGTTAAGGGATTTTTGGAACCTCCGAATACCCCAGTCAAAATATCGTCCATTGTATATTTGGAAAGACAAGTGGATATAGGACATCTCTGGGATAAGCCACTTGAGGTGTACAAAATCCAAGGTAGCCGATTGCTGCGCACTGTGTACTTAATTTAGACATATTGTTGTACGACAGGCAGTTTCGTTGTGAGTAGTATACTACGTGCAGATGATTGTACATGTTTGTGGTCTGCTTTTTGACATGAACTATGCAGGAGTTTGCTCAATAAACGAATTCTCTGGCCAGGCGTCTTTTGCGGTCACAACAATATGACTTTAACAGATTTGCGTAGCTTACTAAGAGTTCTAAGATGGAGGCAGCCCCAGGAAGTATTATAGCTAGCATAATTGTATCACGACCATTGTCCAAGAGAAGGAGTGTGCATGATCTGATGTTTGTAAAGGGGTAAGGCTATGACTGACAGACGAATGACTAGGCCAGAAACCTGTCTATTCATACGTTAACTTGATCTTCGTATCTTACGGATGAGGCCACATTGTTGGACGCATGAATATGTTAAATGAGATAGAAACAAGACTTTTACCTTCATGGTTGTTGCAATATAAGCTAGAATTTTTCTAAAGACGGACATGTTGGTGAGTTTCAAACGTGAGACAATTTTTCCGTTTCACCTTGAAACAAAGCGGTTCGATGGATGATCTCTCATAATGTTCTTTGAAAACAGCTGGTGAGCGAAATTCTCGATTCGTTTCAACATTTCATGCTGCAACGCGAATTCGGCTTTTGACAGATGGTTATCAGAAATGTTATGGCCGAGTACGTTAATCGCATCGTCCGCAGATGAATCAGATGACTCAAGTCATTTCAACCGTTTCTCAAACTGTTCAACCAATCATATCTCCGAGACAAGATGTGAAGTCATGGGGCGTTCTTTCTACATATACTTTCAGTAACTCTGGCGACGGCCAGTGCAACTGGGAATCGTGGAAAGCAGAACCAGTCTGTTCCCCGAGAAAATTGCCCTCTTCGCCTCTATCGTCTGCTGGACAAAGTAACTTCATGGTTTCTGCACAGACTTTTTTAAAATCTACGTTTCAGTTCACGGGGATTCTTTCCGTTTTATGGTCAACTTGAAATAGGTATGCCATAGTGGTCTGATTGCTGAAGCTGGTGGCAGCTAGATTTTTATTCATCTTTCAGTACTGCGTGATAACAGCCACTTTTTCTTGTAAGCGTCAACAATGTGGCAAAATGTGTATAGAAACCTCCAGTCTGAAACTAAAGTAAACGGAACGTAGCTGCTTGATCAGGACCTTGATCGCCAACTTTTTCGCAGCACTTTGTAACACTCAAAGATTTACAAAATAATCAACCACGCATCCTTTATCTCGATGGGCCTATGTTTTTTTATTATCTTCATCTAAAAGAAAGGTTATTTCCGAAAGACGCTATTACAGTTTATGTCTGACGAACAAAATAGCCCTCCACACGGGGTGAGATAACTATGACGTCACAAGACTTGTTTAAATATCAGCTTGTGTCTGTTAGTTTATCATCTACATTACACTTCAATTTGTATAGGGCTTTGCGTTCGATCCCTTTAACTGACACTTTTGGGTATGCACATGAAAATGTTATGTGTGCCTGTTATATTATTTGTTTGGAGGTTAAAATCCCGTAAACACAGGATAACTAGTCGACGTTTTCGAGAACAGAGTATGAAGGACCCCTAAAGGATCATATTGGTGAGCAAATTGTTTGAACTAAATCAAGCAAGAGAACACAACATTAGATGCGACTCGCAGTACATATGAAAGCGTGCTTTGTGTAGATGCTTTACGAAGGAGCTGTGTAATTAAAACATCATCGTCTTCACAGACAACAACACATCAGTGGTTCATATTGATTAGAATAGCTACGTGACAACCACAGATACAACAGTTTATCCTTTGTTACATTTGATTTCAAATGTAATACCTGATTGTTCTACTTTAATTTTTTCTGAAGAATTTCGCTTATCACAGTATTTGGTTTTTCGTCCAGTTTGATATTAACAGTCAAAGGGTTAATCATACTAGAGCCGACACTGTCAATGCTTCGACTTATAAGTGTATAGGTTTGGCCACTTACAACTATATGCCCTAACATTTAAACACTGATGGTGTCGCCTCGTTTAGAATGCAGTCTAATTGGCAACCTTGATGTGAAACCGAATAAGCGTAGTTTCAACACGAGCTATCAACACCACCTCTAATGCCAACTACCAGAAAGTTAGCCGAAGCCTGCTTATCTCTGAGTGTCTTAAAACTGTGAATATTTTTGTATATTGTAGTGGATAACAAACTCATATATCCACCTGAACCAGGTTAATCTTTTTCAATTTGTGACGCGAAAATTCAGTTGATTCTATCGCCGTTGCTAAGTTAATACTAAAACACTATAACAGAACTGAAAGTTTGACATACTTGCCTACATTTCAGACTTTTGCCTTGAGCATTTTTGAATCATTTACATCTGTGGTCACCGACCTCCTTAATGACCGGGCTTTCATTTGGTATCAGCAAACATACAGTTAATCACATTCATTCATAACCAGTAAGTGACAATAGTTTATTAACTACCACACTCGTTTTATTGAGGCAACTTGGAAGTAATCCAGTAATCACTGGAGAAATTCAACATGGTTCTTGACGGTGTGTATCACCCTGAAGTCCCCTAAAGTTGGGTAGTGGTTTGGATGGGGCAGTGTGACGTTCATATAGACATCAGTTAGCTGGGTTTATAACTTTGGTCGTGTATACTTTGTGGTATAGGAGACCAGCCTTCAGCAGTAAGTTCCGTCTGATCTCGATGCCAGGTTGTGTGCATCACTGACCACCAAGAGATTACTCACAGGAGACGGATGGATTGCCTGTCAGTTCACTTCTGAACAGTAGACCAGGTAATTGTGGTAGACGGGCGAGATTCCGCCATCAGGTCGCCGGTCGTCAATTGTTAATCCACCTCAGTAAACAACGGCAAAAAAAGTATTGTCTCAGCTGGTTTCACCGTTCCCTACTGTACAAACCTCTGTTTTATTAGGTTGAACAGTTGTGTTGAGTGGTCCCCTCTGTTCAGATCATGACTTATTGTTAACAAGATCTATAAAAAACGGACCGGCATAAGCTAAGGTGGTAATGAATTTGATATACGTTTTAGTTTAATCTCACTTCGTTAAACTTTGGTCACTTTAACAAGGTTATAATTGTACATGAGAATGCTCACACGTAATGTAATAAAGCGATTTTTTGCAAAACAACATCAGCATAGAATGAACCGCATATATGTGCTTGCAAAAAAATGGAATATTGCCTTTGCCTATTCAAGTGACTGGATATTGTGAGAAATCTACCTTCATGCAAATTGTACAGTGAGACCCCGTAACGCGAAAGAGCTGGTTGTTAACCTGTTTAATCATTGAACCAAGTAGGTGCAGTTATCCAGGTGTAAGTATTTAAACTAACCAATTCGACAATATAATCTAACTTTTACAAAAGTGAGACAGCAGGTTTTATTCTGTCCAACTGAATAATGGTAACATGGTTACATATTTACAGTTCATGGGAGTCAAGCCACCAAAATGGAGGAATGTGGTTGTGTATTCAAATGAATAGTGTCCTCATATAAAAGCCTGTGAAACGTTGTTTATACTAATCACAATCTACATGAAGAGACGTTTGTGTTTAAAAGAATAGGCAAGCTTAGTATATTGGGATTTGTTCAGCAAGAAACAGTCCAATGGGTGCGATTTTCTACTTGTATCTCCGTGTTATAAAATACTTCTTTTAGTAAGTTGTCCTAATTCTAATGTTCCGGCGCTTTGACCAATGATAACGTTTTATGGTTTACTACGGCATTTTAAACAAAAAATTTTACTTTTGCCGTCCGAATCTGTATGGCATCAGATAGGCCATCTGCCTTGTCTACAAAAAAAAATACTTCCGTTTCTTAAGTAAAACTCAGTCAAGGTGGTTTCCACCGTTGTTCATCTCGTATGATATAAATATTCTAATGTTTTTATTTATTTCCAGACAAAGAGAACACAATGATGAATGAGTCTGTAGAGTTTCCTCATCATTGATTTATCCACACTTGAATTAAACGCTTCCTAAAGTGTTTTCAAAGAGGCTGACTGAAAAATTAATTCGAATGATGCCGAAGCAATCGTGCGCAACGATATTCAGCTTACACTACACGACAACGTATCTGAAACAAATAAATTAAAACCGTTTCTCATTAGTGGTTTAAAAATTCGAAATATCGACGAATAAGGCACTGATATCTAGAAGCATGAAGAGGCATTGATCATATTAAAGACCTTCACTTTTGATCTCTACACTATCTGTTTGTCAGTGTTTACTGTCGATACTTACGAAACGTAAATAGAGGTTGACTGAGATTGGCAGTAGGAACTGCAGATAACAGTTAAAAATTATTAATTTTGCAAAATATTTACCATTCTTTTCCAAATCTTTTCTTTACTTGATGAGGTTTTGATAAGTCTGAGAAAATGATGAAATTTGTTTTCACCAAGATACTAATTCAGTTTCACCTCTAGAGTTTAGTTACTTTTTTGCGACGGACGTCATCTTAGATGTCATCGTAGTTGAAATGATGACTATTTCATTCATTCCTACAGATTACGTGCATTCAGCAAGCTCAAGTTTTGGCTAAAAATAACCGTAGAACTTGAAATACATATTGTGCGCAATTCCCGTTTTGATCTGTATTGATCACATTAGGTTCGTCACAAGTATACTTGAAGCGATCTACAGTCTACAAGGAATTTTCAGCAATGGATAGTGATCGAATAACCTGGCAGTTAGATGGCCTGATTTTGCGAGAAAGTCAAAATCCTACTGAGATAATTTAATGGTAACAATCAAATCTACATTAGTGTCATGTGTTATTAGTATGATTTTCATCGTCAGGTTCACGAGGCTGCCACAGATTTGGGCTGATATCGCTGATATCGGTAGTGATCACTACGTTGAATGGAATTTAACATATTCAAATTTATCTAAAGTACTGTGAAATCGTGTTTTCTCCGAATAACTTTGAAAACCCACAAAGTCGTCATATGAGCTATAGGCTAAAGCACTATTTGGTTTGCTCATTTCACTTGCAACGGCGAAGCTCATTAAAAACCAATGAAAACGTGAGCTCAAGCAGGCAAACTTTTTAAGCGATCAGTCGACGTTTGGTTCGAGAGCACAACTGAGTAACGGTAACAGACTAGGAAGACACAAAACATGTAGCGTCGTAATATTATAGGTTAATGCAATGATTAACCGAACACGTTTTATAGAGCAAAGTATACAAGCAATCAGTATAAATTAGTTGCTTGGTGGAGAACGCAAACTGTAGAGCGAAAATGAAGAATGAGAATAAGGAAAATAAGAAGTAGAACAATAACCCCCATCTAAGTAAAGCATTACTATAGCAGCGATAGGTTCTGTTTCGGAACAGGTAATAGTGGTTTCGTACGGTGTACTCCAAGCAGTTCGAAAAGCTGTAGTGTGTTTGGTTATCGCTGGACGGATAACAAAGGATGCTATAACCAGATCTACTCTGTGACCAGATTCATGTAAAGGCTTTGTAATTTCACTCTCCACTGTCCCAATGTTTGCACTTTTGGTCATAAATGTTGTGTGATTTAGCAAGCGTGAGCACCAGATCCTTTCTTGGCGTTCAGGGGATGCATAGTGTTCGGTGCAACACATTGAGCTTGGCTGAGATGTTGGTGAGATCCAGTGTTGCTTTAATTCCTCGTTCCGTGAACAACGCTACATCGTCCTATTTTTCCGACAGGGGTATGAGCGCAGCGTTCCACGATACTGTTGCGAGGACTGATCGGGAGTTGACTGGCTCGGAAAGTTCTTGCAGGTAACACACATGGGATGTCCCTCATGAATTAATTTGTTGGATGGATTGAGGTTCCTTAGAAATATATGTAAAAAAGATACTACGTTTAGTTAGGTGTACTATAAGCTATTGGATATGAAAGGTCATACAATGTTTAACTCAGTGGTAGACCAAACGTGCGTTTACGCATTTTGTTAATTGACATAAATCGTCTTCTCGATTGTAAAGCTGACCTGTCACTCTAATCGTTTTTATTACAAGTTTACATTGTATATAGGAAATCTCTAATCTGCCGATCTTAGCTATGCTCGATGTACCACTCTCGGTTATCACACCGTTAGAACTGAGTCACTTCGGTCGGATGGCTTTCAGCTCTCATCACACAGTGTTTACTGGGAATCTGTTGAACTTTGCAGTCTAATAGCTATCATCAGAAAAGACCTTTGATGAGCTGTTTTCATGGTAGTAAACAACGAACACAACAGATTTATTAGGAAAAAAGAAACGTATTTTTTCTAAGGCAGGTAAAACAACACACATTCGGTGCGAAAAATGTGGGCATGCGCACGAGGTCGGTGCATCGCATCGTAGCGACACGGTCACATCGGCGTTTGCCACAGAAGTTTCCCGTTCCATATCTATCTAACAACGTTTCACACGCATTTTTGATAAACTTGCTCACACAGTTTTCGCAAGCTGCATAAATGAATGACGATATGTCTACCTGTGCCTTATACTCATTGGAGTTATTGTTCGTTTACCAATAACCGATTGACAATTGAGTTTTCTGCTTGGTTTCAGCTAAATCAAGTGGGCTCATTGACTTGTGAACACACAATGAGAGATTTAATACAAACAAGCTTGCTTTTGAAACACCTGGCATCTGCCATCACATTGAAGGAAGCCGGAAAAAAGCCGGATGTGTGCTCACGGAATTTATCCACGTGAGCCAGTTTGAAAGATTTCCTGGGTGCTGTATACTTATTTAATGTGATATATTAACTGTACCACTTGTTAAGCATCTGCGTATTTCCATATGCTTTTGATGCTGTGTTCTGAGTCGATACATGTTGGTATGTAACCATGACAACCGCTTAAAATGAGCACTTCCCTGTTTGTTCCACCTGACCGGCGTCGAGACAACTGTATCTAATAGTAGAGATACGGAACTGGTTAGAATAACATGAATTACAACTGATGTAGTCTATCGCGTCAAAATGAATACAGTTGCAATCCGATGCTTACTAGATAACTATTACTGGGAAACCCTATATCCCTCTGTCTTTCTTCTCAAACGGTACACTTCAGTACAGTGAAGCACTAAGAAAACACTGAAAATCCTGCTTGAAATAAAATACATGTCGCAAATGTTCAACGAAAGTTCATTAGGCTGTCGCACACATAAAACTTTCAGACGAGATAATACACTCTACATAGGACAATTTTCTTAACCAGAACCTCAGAGAACATGAATTTCATTTGCCCCGTTGTAATTCGATTCTGAAAAAAGGTGATCGGAAATGTGTGCGAACATATTGAACAGAAAGAATGTATTGGACTCCATTGTAGCTCTTTGAACGCACACAAGCAAAAAGGTCCCTTGAGACGGACTGTTTCATCACTTGATTGATTACGACAAGTAAACTCCACGGTATCATTACCAGTGTCAGGTTAATCAAGTCGTGTGCAAATTAATTACTTGAAATTTACTTTATAGGGTTTGATCACGATATCATTTTTGTTTTGTCAAACTAACGTTACATTGTCAATTCATTTGACGCCCCAGTTGCATCCAAAAACGTGGTCTTTTGAGGTATTGGTTGTTTTAAAAAAAAGAACAAAAAATCGAGTGGATAAAAGAGAATTTTTATTGGTCTGCACTGAAGCAGAGATCGACTATTACTGATTGGTTATTATTCACTAAACAGATAGTGGTGGTACACAGTGTTTACCGATCAAAATCTAGTTGATAACAGAAATATGTGTACGACGCGTGTTAGCATCATAGCACCATGTATTGATTGAATAATGCAATCTGAAAAAATAATGTGTAGATTTTAAGTGTTTTAGTCAAACGCACTGTATCCATATGATTTGTGAATACCTTTTTTGGTATAATTGTGAAGAAATTATATTACTGGTGTTCATAACTCATGCAGCTTCAGTGGCGTGAATGAACTTAATCATGTGTTTGCGTAGGGCCTAAGATTTTACATTGACAACAACATCACAGTTCACTAGTTCGGATGCGATTCCAACTCGTATACATAAACAATTCCCAAAAATTGTATGCCTAGTTTCAGGCCTAATTTCTCCTTTGATCTTTTCATTTCTACAAAACTTCAATTGTTTCCTCTTTATCTCTGTTCTGTTGCACCACCCATGGACAAGTATAGTTCATTAAACTTAGTGGGGGAGTAATTTTTCCTTCTCAACACTTCACAAATGCACTTTATAACATCTCAAACAAATTTCCCGAATTTTTACATTTCTGACCACCGTTTCCCCAATATTATCATATGGACTATTATTGCGTTGCATCCACCGTGTTATCATGTTTTCGTAACAGTAAAATTTCGTGATCTGTACTATAGTTGTTTTACGTACGTCCAGTCATCGACTATCTGTTTATTGTCCATATATGGAAAAAGCATACCATACAAGCTAGTGTTCCTCGATCACAAAACATGTACAATGCACAGTAGTTGGTTGTTCACCGACGAGTCACACGAATAGCAGAGAATAGCCCAGAAGAAAGAAACACGTCGAAAGTTGACATAAAAAACTTTGTGTTATGATGGCAGTAAAGGAGACAGGCTGCAGTATGCGGAGAAAGACACATTGACTCATCAGACTGATGTGAAAATGCACACTGAGTGACAAGGAAGTCTACGCGCTGGAAAGCATCACCTAACGATTTCGTTTAAGAGGAAAACCGGGTTCTTTAAGACAACCATAGGTACAACATTCATTAATAATATTGCTCTATGATCAGTCATTTTTAATCTACATGCCACAGTTTTAGTTTCCTGAAAGAAGGTTACTGTCTGACAAACAAAAGGTATGTTGGCCATCGTTGGTGCACTGTAAGAAGACATATATCAAGATGAGGAATGCATCTTCCTAGTCTGTTTTTCATATTCGACTAAATAGCTGAACTATCCTATCACGAAGTGCACACCAAATCCTAAATCTCCAATTTACCTTAAACCCGTTATTCGTCATTCCACCTCGACGGGAAAGAAAGTTCATGGCCCACACTCAAATTATGCTCATTCAATTACTTTGGTACATTGGAATATATCTGGCGTACTACCGAATCAATTAAAGTTGTATCAACCAGGCCGGGACAATCAGGTTATTAGACAGTTTCGTCGCCGTCTGTTATACCGACAAGACCAGCTACGATGACCGTGTACTCTGCCGTACGCTGGTGAACAAACCAAAATGTTTTCAACAGTATCACTTAATTACAGCGGAAGTATTTGCAATCAGGCCACTTGATCCACATTGTGTTCAGCAAAGTTCATCTAACCACTCGCAGCTTTAAACTAGGGAAAAGGACGAAAGCTAGTTTTCAACTGCGAAGCAGCAATGATTGAGCTGCGTCTAGCTGGTTACCGATAGAAGCGACAATTACTGATCAGTGTATGATTTAGTCACAGTGTTTTAAAATAGACTCAGTCGTTACAATTCAGAACTTCGGCTGGATTCGTATCAGTAACAGAAACAGAGCGCCCAAATGCACCAGACCTTCAACCAACTTGGCTACGGAAACACGTCGACAGCCCGAAAATTTCGTATTTACACTGTTATCCACCCACCCCAGTGTCTCGTATGAAATCCGTCAAACGATCAAAGAATTGACTGTCCTGCCAGGGTTCTCCAAGAATTTCACGGTAGAATCCACAAATTCCGCAAGTGGAGAATAGAATTGTAGTAGCAATGAAAAGTTCAACTGGTTTTATAATTTAGGAGACTCTCGAGTGTGAAAAATCAGTTCTGCTGAAATAAGCTGGTGTGTTCTGCACAACCTTTGGACAATCTTTGGAATAAACAAAATATGTTTTTCAATTTTTCTCAGTTCTGATGGCCAAACAGGAACATTTTTGTAGAAAAGTCTTCCTCAACAGAAATGTGGCATGGTCGTGTTTTCAACACCATGATACAACATCGATTCAATGAACATTAAACGTAGGTACAAATGATGTACAGCCGGATCGTCTTGAGCAAGTATTATCAATACGTTGACTGTAGATCCTAATGCAAGCATCTGCTCACGAGTCATTCGTATGACAAATCGGAAGGATTATTAACGAAAGCCTTCTCTTTGTCATTATTTTACTTCAGCGAACGCTTTTTCAATTCATTTCGCGGGGTAATAATATCCCTAGAAAATATGTTGTAATTAAGATGACGTGATAAATCTAGAGTACGGATTAACATATTTTAGTTGTAGGTGATATACTTTACAATATGGCTAGTTCTTTCCTCTTCCAATTAGGTATTATGGGGATTTCATACTTAATATCAGTTTACCAAACTCAGAACTTAATTTTTAATATACCATTTTGGCTTAGTTATCCGTACAACTGATTTTCTTTCCATTTGCTTCTTATATTTTATATGGACTCCAGTGTGTTTATTTTAACACTATGGTACGTTTTTACCACAAGTTGGATCAAAGACTTCTTAATTTGATCTGGAAACAAGGATGCGTAAATCTTCAATTGATTGGTGTGCGCACATTCACTCTACATCTCACCTAAAACTGTAACAGAATAGAAACAAACAAACATGAGGAACAGGAGTGCTTAAACTGTTAATGGATAATGCTAAAGTTTTATAATGTTTACTGGCCAACCGGAAATAATGAGAGTTACGTTTCCTTATCAGGTGATACTGCTGAGATATGTGAATGGTGGAGAGGCCGTTAGAACAACGTGGAAAGGGACGAAAATATTAAAGCAAAAGTGGGAGACAGAAAGAAGTTGTCAGATAAGAGATTAAGTTATCGTCAGCCGTTTCTATATGCATGTGACTGGCGAATGACAGTATCCTTCGCAACTGTTGGCCTTGTACCGATCGCGGTAGATAGATTATAAAAAGTGAACTGACAGCAATTTAGCTTAAGTGTTTCGCAATATAACGTCGAGCAATATAGGCTGATGATATGGGTAAATATTTCCGATCTTGTGCGTTGCTGTGCGTCCTCGTTTTCTTCGCATCGGGGGTAGAGTTGAAACGACAGCTGTGATCAATTGTGGGTGATGTTCAACTTGAAAATAACTTTTACTCAAGTTACCTAGATTCTCTTTTAGGAACCTCGGTAGCTATATGGATCTTTAATGGGAAAAATCTATGCAGCATTGTAAATCCAAACGGCTGCAATCAATAGGTTTGGAAGTACATGTCGGTCTATTTTGAATCATCCATAAGCGCAGGGTTTATTCGTGACATCTAATCTGAAGATCTTCAAAGTTCTCCTTCCCTTACTTAATGGTGGCTGGATTTTTGTCTACCTCATTTCCTCCCATCTATTCCGCTTGACCGGCTACAGTGATGCGGCAACCACATAGGACCATTGTTTGAAGAGCACAGTTCAGTGAACCGAAGGTTAACTTTCGGTTCTTAGGAATTAAACTGTGTGAATTCCTAGTTCTGCTACCCTTTTCCCCAGAGTAATGTAATGGGTTTTTCCATTCTTCCCTTGCAGTTTGGTCTATCACTTCATGAATTCTCCTCAGCTTTATAGAGTTTACTAGTTACACCTAATCATGGAGCCTATTTGTTAGCTCACTGTAAATATAATTGTTTCACATTCTTTCGAAGGCACTCACATGTTGAAGGACAACACAGTATAAAAATGTCCACACTGCAGATTGGGCGACAACTAGCTTATTCTTCGTGCTACTCAGTGGTATACCACCTTTCTAGACAGAGTCAGCTTCCGTGGTGACAAAACTACTCGTATCAGTGGCGGGTATACTACTTACCGATGGTTTCTCTCAATGGATAAGACGTGTACACGCGTTTTAAAACGTTCAACAAGCCCAATAATTCTTGCGACACTCAAAGTGCATTAACCACAAACCATCAGAGTTACCCATAAAACTCGCGTAGATTATGGATTAGTCGAAACAGTAATTCAGTCCTCTCAGTCTACTTACTTCCAGGTAGTTCAGGCTTGCGACTATTGGTTACTTCTTCCGCTACAATCCCTTAAAACAACGTTAATGTGCACTGGTGATAACTTAAAATAAATCAAACAGCATTCAACTCCACTTTCCGTTTGTACTCATCAGGGTGGATTCCGTAATTCGTAGCTTTCGTTTTGTAAAATTAACGGACCCGTTATATAAGCGAAATGTAAGTTTACTTAGTGGAAAAACGCATTACAGATAGGTTGTATCCTATCGCGACAGACGGAGGTTGAATAACCGGCCATGCATTATAACGTGTCTTTTGTAAATGTGAACCATAATTATCTCCTGAGGTTTAAACAGAAATACACGTAGTCTTAATTAATGCTATTTTACAATTTGACTAACCAATTCACTATTACCTTTTGCAGTAATCAGTCCATTGCTCGCGAGTTCAACTTAAATAGTGCGATAATTGAACAGATAGGTAATTGTTGAGTAGTAGACGTACGCTTGTATGTTTACATTCTGGGGAAACACTAGTAAGTTGGTTAATCAGAATGTCTTTGCACCTGCTGGAATGAAGTCCTTCTTAAGAAAAACTATGGAAAACGATTTGGTTAAACGGAGATCTTTATTTGTTATTTCCAAGTGTGAAAGACATTTTCTGATTGATCTATTCAACAACGTAAAAGTTCGAGCCGGTTTTGAATGAACCTAAAATTGCCACATGAGAAATGTGCCCAAGAAACTTTCCGTTTATTCCTATCAGTTACACACAAGAAACATCAACCGACTTGATGAAATAAATGTTAACAAAGTATCATTTTGTTTGCACACATCCTTTGTTTAACAAAATTGATTGTCATTTCTCTTAAGTAACTGACCAGGACAAACGAAATCTTTTTTGAGTCAATATCTTACATGACAGCTTTTTATCTACACAAATGAGCCTTAGTTTACGGGAAGCGACCTTACAGTCTCAACTTATAACCGTAACTTACCCTTTGTCTGCTAAATTCACAAAGCTCTTTTTTAAGTTCACGTGCAGAATAGTGCGGAAATAAAACACTATCAGACAAATATGCTTGACTGCTCTGACTAATTATTCTTATACAGAGCTTGAGTAGAAGAGGGAAAATGTATCTTATTCGTTTATTACAATATTGGATCGTGAAGCAAGAGTCCTGTGCTTCCAGTATACCTTAGAATGCACCATAACCTTCAAACTTGTGGTTTTCTTATCGATAAACAATATAGTAACCAATAACATTGCGCTGTCGAAAAATGAGTGATTCATCTTGGGATCCCCTTCAATTCTACTTGCAGCACACCAATATGATATTGTATCTTATGATTGTCGATGCTGTTAACGTTTAGACTATTACTGTGAATCTACTCTCTTTTATTAATCGATTATTGTATATGCTCGTGAGTATTATAGGCTTGCGCAGACTTTTATTGTGAGCCCACCAGTATCATCTCAATCGTAAAACTGCACATCTCTCTCATAATCTGTGAAACGTCACGCGATAGCACGTAAAACCAAATATCATCACAAAAAATTAAAGTTTTGTAAGAAGAAATATCTTTCTTTTTCACTGATAGAAACAGTCGTTGTTCTTTGTATACATCATACTTGTTTTGTTGATTAACCTCCAAGTTTTACGTGTCATACCTGGGAGCACTTCATTCATGTAGATGATGAGGGTGTTGTTACTAGTTTCTCTTCAAGCTCCAGATGGACAAAATGAGTGTTCTGTTTGTCATATTTTGCCGCTTTGATAGCTCCAAAAATCTTCATGAAGAGTTTGATGCGGCGCGCACACCTGTTAGAGCAAATGGTGATCTTTGCGTAACACACCAATCCAACATATTTAGGACTGGCGTCATCGATATATAAGCCTCAACGCCTCTTATTGTTGATTCAAATCAACAGGTGAATTCTCGCTGAATCACCTTACGTTTTTTTTAACATTTCAAGTCTGCTTCTCCTCATTCACTCTCATACTTCCCAACATATGTGTAGAATATCCTCTTAATCGCATGGCTGGATGTATTGGCAATCGGTCAGGTGGTTGAAATTCACCATTTAGACTGCCTTCCATCAGAATTATCCTTTCTCCATGTTCACAAACCCTCGAGACAAAATTTCAGCTCTGTTAGCGCTGACGGTCGATTGTTTAAATTTTCATTGTGATAACCGAGTTGCCTTTGTTAATTCTTATCACGTGAGCAATGCAAACCGTGGTTATCGCCCGGTGACGTCATATTCAACATTTGCTTATTGACGCGTATAGCGAGTCGTAAGATCAACGTAGGGTGAATATACGGTGCCAGTGGGACGGTGTAGCAAGGATTCCACGTCTATACATCAGTCTTTATTCTCACGGAGACGTTGCGTTGTTTTGGTTCAGAATAAACACATAACGGAACATTCGCCACGTAGTTGGTAAAACAAGAACGTCATATCGTTTTAGGTTTGCAACCAGGTGATAAACGAAAAAGTGTGTATTTTAAATTAAACCTTTTTTCAAAAAAAAGATAGCCGGGGCAAGTTTGTTTCATTGACATCGCGATTTTATCCTTGTTAGTTCATAAATAACTTGTGTCATCTGAGGTGAAGTCGTCAACAAATTGGTATTTGTTCATTAGGTGAACTGGTGAACACTTGTTTAGTCAAAACATATGCACAGGCTTTCAGTTCGCATAAATTTCATTTGTACGCACATCTCTATGCTGTCCGTATGAATTGAGTAATAACGCAACAAGACGTGTTAAAACCTTGTGGAAATGGTCCACTGATATTGATGCTCCGAATGTATATTATAAGTAATCGGACATCCATCGAAAATTGACATATACCGATTTGTTTTCAATGCACATACGTCTGGGCCAATTTGACTGATTGTAGCTACGGCTCCCGGTACAATAGACACACCTCCAAGAATCGTAATCATAACAGACAATACACAACTCAACCTACCGTTAATTAGTACAAATTAGCCCATAAAAGAAGGTAGAAAAAGTTGGTATTAGAAATAAGAATAGTTGTACAAAAAGGGTCAATATTAGTATAAGATCTAAACACGTGTTTAGGGAATGTTTGCTAGTATTCCTGGAAACAAGAGTAAAAAAGCAGATCCATTGTGTAATCAATTAGGGTTTCATTGGAATTAAACTGATGATACGACGGCACAGCTCGGTCTCAAGTTTGACCAACATTCATATCTCACTTCAGTATTAAGGGATTATCGTAGTTGGTTTACTGACAGACTAGTTGATCTCGAACATGAATGCAGAGTTACGCCTGCCAAACAGAACAGAATCCTGACTCCAAAGCACAGAGATGCCGTTCCTGAAATATAGTTCTATGAAAAATTCATGTTGCTGTCAAGAATAAAGATGAATATATATCACGAATGAAAACACCACCAAATGACAGGACAGATCGACAGACAATGCCGTCGAATGTGAACGACACGGTATCAAGGAAGTGTAAGCACTATTGGAATGTGACTTCACTGGTCAAGCAACGTGAAAAGCAAGTGCACCTAGAGAATCACATACTCAGCAGCTATGTATGACTTGCGTAAATCATGCGAGGTTGTTCTAGCTCCTACGCCTATACTATCCATGTCCACAAGAGAAACTGCACAGTGGTTGCCTCAAATTCCTTAATGCGTAAAACAGTCAGTAATTTGAAAAACTATGAAAAAGTGTCGAGCAATTCGACTTATTTGACGTTTTGGATTGTAACACCAAGATTATAGCCACAATGGATATAGATTCCCCGTACACATGTCCCTCCGATGTAAACACAATATATATTACTGATATATTGACTCAAATCAATTGAAAATAGGTTTATCTGCGTCTGAGTTAGGATTTCTTTCTGATACTTTCTACAGTGAAATTAGAGTTCAAGGTCCAGAGAGCAGGCTATACACAAATCGATCGTATCGCGATAGTCCGGTTGGTCTGTAATTGGCCAATGTCTTCGTTGACCACCAGGATCAAACTAAAGATATAGGCATCGGTCCAGCTTAATCCCACCGGACTGAGCTCAGTGGTATCGAGACAATTGCCGACATCAACGGGGCGACAACAATTATATTCAACTCAATAAACAAGCTGATTTTCAAAATTAACTTCAATATTAAACACTAGCTGGATGATTCCGATGGCGTTTTTGGATATTCTCATCAAGCACTGAATTAATAGCTCCATACTACGGTCCGTCACACCGTAAACACACTTGGACTGGGCAGCACTTGAACTTTCACAGTTTTGTGTTAATCCACTGCAAGCGTGGACTAGTGGATACTTTGTTCTATCGTGCAGGACGAAGCGGTTCAAGGCAAGCACTGAGAAAAGAAATGTATTTGTTGAGAACTACCTTGAAAGATAATGCCTATCCATCGGCACATGTGAAGGAATTCAGCGAACAAAAGCCGATTGCCTTGTTAATTTCGGTGGCTACCAAACTGAATG
>LUCH01017595.1:0-30720 GCA_013368495.1 Paragonimus heterotremus
TAAAATGGAAACAGATATGTAAAATGGTATAGTAGTGGACAACAGTTCAAAGGCGATTTTATGTGGTTCAAATTGTTTAAATTGTGCACACTTATCAACTGTGGGTTACAAAGTTTCCACATGATTTGGCACAAAAGAAAGGGGCCTAATCAGCCGTTTTCTCCTCAAGAAACTTCCTGTCGACATCGTAGACCTGAGCCGGAATTTCGATAGGACAATGTATAATTTCTTCCAAGCTGCTACAGAGTTCTCTCTTGCTGCTGATTCACTAATCCCGTTGAAAGCTCAGCCATTGAAATTCCACAAACCAAATAGACCTGAAAGATTATCTTAAGTACTTCTCAGAAAACTTTCAAAGTATCATTTCACTAACTGAGTTGATTATTCACTTCGTGTTTTGTACACGGCAAAACTGCTGACTTCTAGAGGGAGGCACTTATTATGTCAGTCTTTGAAAAGAGAACCGCATAACTATGGCCTACTTCATACACCTTTGCTGAAGGTTTATTATTCAGACTTTCTCCTGAGATACTTGATTTCAAGTAAGATTTAAGACCGAGTTGACACACTGTGACGTTCAGCCAAATTCACTTATTAGAAATACTCATGATGTCCGATCGCATCACGAAGTGACACAGTAAGTGTTTCATTAAATCCAGTCGGTAACTCCACTACAAGAGTTTCTCGTTAGGTTGAAATCATGGAGAACTTTTTGGTTAGCGTAAGTTTGTTGATAGGTGAAAGGGATTTGGTTAATGCAAATTGAACGCCACTCACGGGAACGTGGATCAAAAGTCAGAATCCAGTCATGGCAAGGACAATCGCTACGGATGAACTGTAGTAAGAATGAGACTCCAGCCGAGTACTTTGTTCAAATAGGGACGGCTAGAAGTTCCGTCTGATCACAAAAGCTGAGGACAACTATGATGGTTATTACAACTAATCAGTACAGTTCACTCTGTCTACCACCGCAAAAAGCAGTACGGAATTTGCGCGCTTCAAGTGGCGGATCTGATTATCTCTAAAAGTTGATCAAATTGTAGACGGATTACAAAATATTTCCGGCTTATTCCCGACCCTACGTCGTGTGCTGAACTGAGTGTGGTCAATCTATCTTCTCCATGAGCGCTGTCTTCGTCATAGCTAACACGTTGTCTTCTGCTTTGTTGTAGTGTCGGTGTAAATATATGTAGGCTGATACGACACATGCTTCATCTAGAAAAAACTCTCAGTCGTGGTGTTCAGCACAACCGGTAATACAGGTAGAAAATGCGTTGTTTCGCATCCACCTTTTTACCAGTGGCATCAATTCTTCCTCAGGGCAGACAAGGAAAAATATTCATGCTCAACAACAGAACATAAATTTTCCTCGTTTTCAAATGAACTCAATCTTCAAAAATATGTTACGATCTAGTGTGACGATGGTTGTTTTGGGTTTTCATTGACGATGCACCATTTTTTTTACTCAGGAGTATGGAAGTTAAACATTGAAAAGAGGTATGGTACTGAGATTGTCACTACACTGTTCACCGAACTTAGAGCCGAACGACTCCTGCATATGCAAAACCAGGAAGAAGTTGAACTGTAGAAACACGTGCAATGTACATCCTTGCCTTTAAGGCCATGCTATCCGGGCTACAGGATCGCGGGTGCTGCTGTCGTTGTGCTACTGTGGCCTGATCACATTATTATATGGCGGCCCGACTATTCGCGATGGTTTAGCAACGGCGGTTTCATCCCGGTGTTGTATGGATGGCTGAAAAACTATCGTGCCAGTCGGTGACCATGACTGAACTACATTGTAGAAGTGAAACACAAGGTTATTCAAAGCAGCAAAACTCCGTAGAAATCGGCATGTTAATAGTCACGTGCCAAAACGATTGACGATTAGAGTGTGGGTCTTGATTATGCTTCCAGAGGTTGCGAGAATGACGCCAGCATTTTCACTGTTTAAAATTGTGATGACCCAGGGAATAAATGAGTTGCTGGTCTTTCCTGATTGTATCGTGGACATTTGAACCAAGTACAGATCTGCAGGCGCTTACGAACTCGGGTGAAACAGTGGAGGCTACTTGCATAGAAGAGTGTGAGGTAATGAAGGAAAAAACTCCCAATATTCATTGAGGGGCACATGGCCAACGTTGATTGAGACGACGGTAACAAGTGGAGACTGTTTCCTTGTTCTGGACCAATGGTTACTTTGCTAGTGCACGTCCACCCAAGTGCTGCATATCCGGGAATGGAGCGGTTTTCAAAAAGTGCTTGTCGAATCGAACAGGCTCAATAACAAAGCTAATTTGTGTACACTCAAACCATGGTTACTTGTAGCTGCTAGTGTTCCTCGTATTTTCTCAACATTTTTTGAAAACAGACTTACACTGTCCTCCAAATAGGTGCACAGCGTCCATTACTACATGGTGCTGTACTAATCCAATTGACTGTTCTTAATACAAAACCTCGATAGCTAGGAGCTAGAGATAATAAGCAAGATAGTAGACAATAGTAATCCGTCGTACGTCAGAAGAACATAGTACTCAGAGAGGTGCGGTATGCGATACATCGAATACTACTTTGTTCAGATCGGGGTATCTGATACCAGACGGACCAGCAGACGTACATGCAAAACAGGTGTGCGAAAGTTACTTCCCTTCTTCGGGATCCGTAGTAAAACTATCTATTTCAGCATCGTTTCAGCTCCCTCACCAGCAGGCATAAAAACCTAGGACTGTCCGGTTGATGCCCATCAATGTTTCGATCCTTCTTATCGCAAACTTCATCGGGTGAATGGTAGCACATGGTTTGAAGAGTGATGACAGGGTAACATTTCAAACAATCAACTGTGATGATTTATGGGCCCAGTAATTAACATTTTCACACATTAATAACACGGCCACATGTTACAGGTCATTACAAATAGCTCATTAGATAGTTTGTCATCATCTCTAGCAACAAGTGTTCATCCTACTACCACACAGTATCAGGTCGACACTGGTTACGGGAGTTTCGAACCACGACGGCTACCTTTTCCAAAACAGCGATACGTTTCTCGTTGCGTATCATCCAGTTTTACAAAAAATAAACGTGGTAAAATAGTTTGTGAAAAACGAATCAGAAACACTGTTGCGAGCAGTTGTGACTAGATCTAACACAGGTTTGACTCTACTGAAACATCCGGTCTGGTGGACTGCGTACACACACATATACAGAGTCATTTCACCAAAAGCCGTAGCAACAACGGATGAAGTTGTTGGTGGGTGAGTTGCATAAACAATCCACTCGATCTCTAGTGTTAGTTTGTGACACACCATCACTCCACTTAGCAAACTATCATATTTAAATACCAAACTATCCTGACACGTCCCACATTTCACATTGCTCAATCTCAGTGGGGAAAGTTGAAGTACCGAAAATGTGACATAAATTGACGTGCACCAGAAAGAGCCATCGGGAGATGCTGTGTAGGAACCTTATTGGGATCCTCACACAACAGACGACAGAATTAGCTTCCTCGAAATTGTTACTGAAAATATGGAAAGCTTTACTACACCTGAGCATGAGTGAAGATTGATGAATCGCATTAATGTCATGAGACGTTATGCTTTTTAGGTTAACAAAACATTTTCACCAATATGTCGCCATCTGGTTTGTGTCCTTAGTCAGATTTGTCAACAAGTCAAGAGTTGAAATCATGCAAGATGAATGGAACGCCTCGTGACATACAAGGTGTCAGTGTCCGATCGGCTAATTCACTTGCCTCCGGTGTTACGCGGAAACAGATTGGTCGTAACCGGACTGCTGTGCATCAGCTCAAACCGAGACAAAGTTCGTTTTATTATAAATCTTCAATCTAACTGCGGGGTATTCTCAACCGATGAGCACACACAGTTTGGAAGGTCAGTACATTGAGATACTAGCATGCGTTGTTTTTGTTACTGCTAAGAATAATAACAGTCAGGTGCCCCCACCCTTGTCGAGTTAATTCCTGTTATTTTGGTCACCTTGAGTTAACATTAACATGGCAGAATATCTGTTCCACTCTGCCAAGCATCTAATGTGAAATTTCCAGTTAGGCGTCAACGGAGGCTGTTTGAAAACTCTACCTGGACCATTGTTAATTTAGTCTGATAAAGGGAGAACCAAGCCTGAACTACTGTGAATTTAAACCGTAAAAAGCATGGAGTAAAATGTCCTGAGAACAACTGTCTGACACACTAGCGCATTATCTAAAGAAAACCGTGTTGCACAGTAGCAAAACAGTTATTTATCAAAGGCCGTTTTCCTCCATCAGCACCTTTCAAGTTTAAATATCACTCTAGATCCGTTGTCTCTATCCCACGATTGTTCACCTACGATTTTGAGTGCGAAACAGCATGAGACGTTCATAATCTGTCTATTTTTATTTCGCCATAGTTGGGTTGTTTAATCAGGCTTAAGCGTCGATTTTTCCTCCGTGGGCGTTCAATTGGAGGACAATCTGCTTTGCATCTTGTTTTTGTTGCAAATCGCCATAGGGAATACCGCAAAACGTAGTGACAAAAGTTCCTATGTAAACCAACATTGAAATTAATTGAAAAATCACCATTTCTCTACTTGATGGAGGCATGAACGCACACTAAGCTGGGTTCAGCATTTAAAAACATTCGCACTGTGTCTATCTTAATGGACAGAATGACGACATTGATCACTGTGGCTTTGTTTGCATAGGCGCAAAAATGCATCCGTCAATCATCCCAGGCCATCAGCCTGACTCAAAATTCCTCCCAAAAATAGATCCTGAAACTACGTATATTTATGGGTTCGCATCAGTGTTCGGCCCATTATTCCAGGTCTCATACTGCGCTGATGGCAGCAACAGCGCATGATCTATGTTGAGTAGTTCAGAATATGCAGAAGGGTGGTTACTGGTCAGCAATTTGCAACCCTATGTCTATTGCTGTTTCAAACTGTCGCACATATTAGTGCTGCGCTTTGTGCAGAAATTCTATAAATTAAAAGGTATTACTCTTAAAATAAGTAATACAATCCGTATCAAGTCGAAAGTAGCAGAGGTTATGGGCCTTTTTTTTCGGTGACCCCTGTGGCTTCTCCAGATATGCTAATATGCTAATCTGGTGAGCAGTAGGGGATTTGGTTTATTTCGAATTGAACATCACCCACAGTTGATCGCAGCTGTCGCATTCCCATAGACTTTCCAGTCGGCCCCTTTCGAAAAGCAGAAGCACTAGACTCGAGTTTCGCTCTCATTAGAGCTCGTCAGTAGTGCATATCATCGTCACTGCCGGGACTTGAACCACGGACATGCTGTTCATGAGGCAACCGTGTTTACCACTGCGCCATTGACCTCACGTTAGGCACGACTGAATTATCATATGTGAACACTCAACCACTTTCTCTTGTGAGTAATGATCAGGTTGCCCGATCGCCTCGAGAGGAGACACAGTTACTGTCTGTTAACTCCAATCGATGACCCCTCGAATAGGACTTCTCTCCAAGTTGAAATCACAGTGACGATGATATGCACTACTGACGAGCTCTAATGAGAGCGAAACTCGAGTGTAGTCCTTCTGCTTTTCGAAAGGGACCGACTGGAAAGTCTATGGGAATGCGACAGCTGCGATCAATTGTGGGTGATGTTCAATTCGAAATATGCTAATCGTTTGTCGCATAGCTCATACAATTTGGGAAATATTTTAACATATCAAAGAAACGAAATTCTGGACATAACTTGATGTTGAACACCTTACATCTCTGTTTCCGATATGCATTTTTAACTGTTCGAGCGATGGGGTATCTAATAATCTCGGGCGTGCTTGGAGTGTAAATCTGACATAGGAGAACTAGTCTGCTCATTTTTATGCGACCATATATATACACATAAAGATAATCATCTAGTTATAGCACGGTGAAAGAAAATTTACTTGGCTTTTTGGACAACATACAACAACAGATTTGGAATTACTTAAGAGGCAAAGGAAAAAACAAAAGAACGTCACACACAAAAATGGTGTGCTGAAATCTTGCAACTTCACGATTCAGAATAGATAACTAGACATAGAAAATTTTGGGCACTGATAGTGGTTTTGTAACGGTGAATTTAAAGTTAAATAGAATCATTTAGATAAAAGCATGGACATTAATGTAAACTGGTATAAAAGAGTTTTAAATTTTAGAAGTGTAGGAAGATTAGGGAGGTCTGGATATAAAATTACAGTGAAGTGAGTAAGCTCGTTTTTCAGTGATTCATTATCAGGCTATATACAGCACAATCATTATCACGATCTTACAAGTGAGTTTTTGAGGGAGTAAACGGAAAACGAATGTTTAATGAGGTCAATCAAATCAGTGCCGAAGTGTTACCAAGTGCCCACTTGAACAATGTGTCCTGACAAGCTAACAAGATGACGGGCTGGCCATGACAGTTCCAAAGCTTGAACAAAACATTTCTGGATGCACACGAGTACAGGATCCTACACTTTACTTACTTCGATTGAGTGACTTTAGCTAGACGGATTGAGTAAAATGTGTCCATCACATTGACAAAGTGATTCGAATCCACCGGGGGAGATTACATGACGTTTTTAACTGGTTTCATTATTCCGCTGTTGGGCCAAGCTGCATGGTGTTCACAGACTCATACAGGTAAGTGTCTGATCTTGCGGCCAACACAATTAGTTCTACAAGAACAAGTGAATAAGTATCCATAGAATGAGGCTGCAGAATCAGGCACTTTATCTCTTGTCATGGATACAAAACCGGATTGAAAGTAGAGTGGACACGTTACTTGGCGATGTAAAATGTTGAGTCGCTAGAAATGAGCTTGTTTGCTACGCCGTATTTTCCACGAGTTCACTGGGATCTTTTAGGCAATTTAAACAAGTTCAAGCAAATTTAAGCAACGATGAAGCTGACGTACTGGCGCGCCCTGTCCACTGTGAAAAATCAGTAGTGAGGGTTCGGGGATTTAGGTTGTTTCAAAACTGAACACTACTCATACTTGATCGCAGCCTCCGCATTCAGATAAGCCCTTCGGCTAGCCCACTTCGAAAGGAAGCACTAAACTCAATTTTCGCTCTTATTAGAGCTCATCAGTAATGCATATCCTTGTCCGGACCGCCGTTTACACTCTGAACCTCTTGCTTGTGAGACCAGCGTGTTAACTACAACGCCAGCTTGAACAGTGTCCAGATTTGATTTCACATTATGCGCAAGAGTGACTGAAACCAATCTACCAACTTCCCTGATTATAAACTGTTTTAGCGGCAATACATGGAGAAGAGTTATGTCCACGGGCATAAACAAGGGCAAGGAGGTTGCCAGTCAGTCTGCTGAAGGTAAATGGAGAATGGAATGTTTTGTTGCACTGCCTGACTCGGACAGAATGAATGTTGAAAACACGTGCAAGAAAAGACAGTCGGGATTGGGTAAACCTATACTAGGGTTCAAGTGATGTGCTATAAATCTTGGTGAATTTTGCTGTGTCGCGAACGATTTTTAAGTGATTGTCGAAGTTGATTAAGCAACGTCTAATGGAAGAACACTTGAACAGCTATCCAGGACTGACAAAAGAGACTCACTGCTTACGTTAGTCAAGAGGAGAAATTATTTCCTAAGCTAATGTAGACGTGTGAAACTTAAGGCAAAATGTGGCTCAACTCAAAATCAGAGTAATATTTATCCATAGTTTTTCAGAGCCTGAGTAACCTTGGTTAGGAAAGCTAGGGCTGGAAAAAAGGGACTAAAAATTCCTCATAAGCACACAACAGATGTTTGCGTTAAGTGACTGACCTATCTACAATGAATTCGAACAGTTCCACTAGGTTGCGTGCTATGATCACACAGAACGAGGCAACTATGTCGGATATGTTTGGTCAAAGCTAACTATCTTGTAAACGATGTGGCCGCGCCTCGGCTTATTGGTGCCTGGCTCTTAGTAGGTTGACTCTGAGTTGTATGATCACTTTGGTAGGTCCCCGTCCGCCCGCTTCCCTGTCCGTCTCCTCATTCCTTCATTTTACCATACGGACAATGGTATGCCACAAGACAACGTCCACGCCGGTAAGGGCTACGAGTGGACGCTCACCGCACCCACTTTGCGTCGTGAGCAGATTGACTGAGTGGCGCACAGCTGGATCAACAAGTTGAAGCGTGCGAGCCACGAGGACTGAGCCCCTAGCAGTCTGCCTCCTCGCTAAATATGTAACAGGCTTGTCTAGTTCATATGTTCGATGCAAAAACTGACAAGACTTTAATCAGTTGAGACCACTAAGTTGTACCAGCCGATTACTACAGTGTACATAAGTTCGATATCAATGGCCACTGGTTTCGCTTGTTGCAACACCGAAATACATGGTTGCTAGGATTCATGAACTAATAGTTACATCAAACTACCTGGATACCTGGATGCCATTAAGCCCGTACATATCCATATCATTAGCTTACTTATGCAAATTACTGCAAGCTAGTTGATTAAAGACTAAACCCTTCATTGGAGCATGACGAGCAGTCGCCCGTAACATTGTTAACTTCCTTCTTTCCGGGGAAGTATACTATTTTCCGTTCTACTTACGCCTCATACCCATAATTTGGAGTCTCATTTCCTCCATTTTTAAGATCACATTCCACCAGTTCAACACTAAAAGAACCCAGATTTCAGATCAACTAAAGCAACCAAAGAGGACTATTTTGTCAAGCTTTGCATAAACTGAACTGTTGGAAAAAATGTCACCGGTGATTGTTAAGATAAGTCTGACTTTCTCTCAGCGATTAAGATATATCCCTAAGCTTACATGCCTCTTGAACTCTACTAAAAAGCAGGTGATTTTGCCGACAACTCTTGAAACAGTTACTACAAAGGCAGTAAACTCGTAATAAATAACGTAAAACGGGGAATAAAGCAGAGACTTTTCATGAAAGTGATAAATGTCTTATATATAAATTTACTGCATTTAACAATAATTCGGGTGAGTTTACTGGAGGAAGAAAACATCTCCAATTCAAAGGCTTCCACTCAACTCACAAACAGACGGTTAAAACCTTAGTGACGACAAACGATGACACGATTCACACATTAGTTTGCTTTATTTACAACCAGCAAAACGGCTTTCAGATTTACAGTTTACAGTTGGGCACTTTGAAATTTTACCAGCGACGGGCGTAGTAGGTAACAAAAGAGGTCGACTACCCACAAGTTCTTCATGACAAATCTAAGAACCTAAAGCTAAGACGTCTACAACGTTCTTCCAAGTACTAACAGACACTCAACGCGAAGCGCACGGACAGTAATGGATTGACTGAGTAGACCACGGTTTTAACTCCACACACATTCTTTCTATTCAAAACGATTGGCCTACTGTTTTTCAAATGTCTTAACGCTTTTCCAGTCAATAAGTAAGACTACTAATTATCAGTAATACAAGGCATATAGTGCTGCTCATTGATTAGAGGGGAGATAAGGCGATTATTCTGTGTACGTCTGATAACAGACTGATGATTGTTGGTTGCTATAATTTTAGTAGAAAACTGTCTAGTGTATCGAAGGTAATTCTATATGGATTATTTGTAGTGACCAACGGTGGTTTTTATTGGAGCCTGTCCTTATTCCCTTGTTACTTCGCTGATGAAATACAGACAGGAGGTTGTTGCGTGGAATCCTTTATGCTGTAGGTCGCTTATGAATCCAAAAACCGCGTCAACGACAAGAGAGAATCCCCATTTCAGCAGCAATTCACAAGAGCTTAAGTGTGACAACGTATTATGGATTTATTCTTCTGCTGATTCGAGATCGTGTAGAAATTACCCCCGAATTTCCCCGGTTTGTTTGTTACCTAAATTGTGAGTTTGTGACACATTTTATGAGGAATTGGTTGCTCGTCAATGATTGGAGGAAAGTCAAAATTGTACTTTCTGCTGCTGTTTGCAATGAGAGTCTCCAGAGATTTTGTCATATAGTAGCAAAAAGACGTCCAACAAAGTACAATCTTTATTGACCAACGCGCCAGTTAACATGCTACGTGCGCGCTCGCGTTTATTAATCAGAATTCAAGCCCTCAACACCCCCCCACCGGTTTCTGCTCACACGTCGTGTGCATTTCTGTCCGGCTTGTGTGTGATCGGTGCTTTCTATCGGGGGGGGGGGGGTTACGCCTGCCGCTCTTCATCCATTGGTCCGATCTCGTTGAACAAGGGCTCTTCCGGTCGCTCGTGATGTATGCAATCTATCCACTGTGGACTTTGACCGTATTCCTCAACCGTGTTGAGATATTTCTTTAGGAGTTGAAATAATCGCGTCCCCGATCTTGTCGCCCATCCTATTTGGCCTGGCATATCTCACTCGTTGGTTCGATCCAGTCGACCGATGAATTATCCGGTCGCCCAGGCTGTCTTTGATCTGCTCACCATGAGCTTTTGGACCTACCTTCTCCACGCATTGAGATGTTCCACCGAGTGCTAGAATACTTGCACCTCAGGCTTTATAATCCACCATAATATGAGTAAAGAAATGTTTGTTTACTTCAGGATTTTTGCATTCATCGTCAATTCACATACTTTCCTCTATCTGGCGAAGGATTTTCTTGCGACTATCATCATTTCACAACTTTCATTTCTTGTAGGTGTGAAGAATTTTTGAGGAATACTCAAGTTTTCAGCTTACATTCAAAGTGAGTACATTCTTCAAAGATGTCTCTCTTTCTGGCAGACTTGTATCATCGGTAGCTAGTCTCCGTCGTGTGAAGAATGGATGATATGAACAAGATTAGTTGCAAATCATCCCATCGTTCAGATTCTTTGATTTGTCGAACGTTGACTGTTTAAGCTTAGACCATCAGCGACATCACGAAATAGTCTGGTCGTTTAGATTTGTAAACCTGGTAGCTGACGTCGTTTATATGCCAAAATACTAACTCCGTGACGAGGATCAGTTTTATTGTGATAACACGAAGGGTCGATGTCTGCTTGAGTGTGCAGTAGGCAGATGTTCAGTTATCAAAGCCTCAGGGTGATCGCTGGCAACAACCCACACTGACTGTCAACGCCCCTTCAGAAAGCGATCGAATTGGACTCAACTGGTCGTGCTTTGTATAGCTTTTTTCGATTGGTTGTGAGGGTCATATAAGTTGACAAATTAGGCTTTAAACCCGAATAAAGTAGGGGTGCGTTACTTTTTACGAAAAACTAGCAGAATTTGGAATATGGAGTCGGTCATACAAACTTCACGCTTAATAAGAGGAGAGGAGACACAAAAGACAAAGTAGGACTTTAGTATTGAGATCTATGATTCATTCAATCCTTGCATTTCAACTTTAAGTCCGGCGTCTGCTTCTCAGCTTTCCAACCAGATTTTAAACTCTACATTATCTGACTCAGGTTTATTGTTCACTTTAGTAAGACACCAGTACACAACAGAGTCTACGAAAATTGAGTAGCTTTTGTAGAAAAGTAGAAAAGCACACACTATTACAGTACGAAAATCCGGCGATGATTTCCTTCGGTTTCAGCAGTGCTGTCTGATGATGTGACCAGGTGGAACTCGAACTATCCTGACGGAATGCGATAATTGCATGGCTGAAATTTTCTTCGGGAACCTTAACGACGGAATGTACGCCTCTTGCTTCTTTCAGTTTGTGTTTGAAACCACTGCTCTCGGAAGTAAACAGTTGACCTTAGGTTGTTATCGTTTTCGGTTGTTGATATGCCGGAGGTGTTTCGTACACCTTCCACAGTATTTGTGTGGTACTGCTTGAGCTGGTGAACTCTCCATACATTAAAGCATAGAAACATCATTCGACAGAAATCAACCATTGCGCGATGATATCCCTATTCGGTTCGACAAGAAATAGTATATTAGTGTGGGCAGTTTTTACGCGAGCCACATTCTTGTCTTAATTTTTACTCAACATGGTGCAACAATCATGTGTTTCAACAGTCGTAGCCTACCAGTTGGACTCCACAAGTTGTCCTTGAGTCGTCATAGGGGTGTCTTTTTGGAACGCTTAGGTAAAACAACTAACAGGCACAGAAAAACAAAGCTACGGTTTGTTTAGCAATAATCTATAAGGGCGCTGGAAGGACAGTGTTCAAATTTTATGATGTTGATGTCGTATACAATATGCCAAAACTTTGCTGTGTTCGACAGATTACCGGAGGGTGAGCAGTAGCCATGTAGAAAATATTCTGAGTATATCAATAATAACTGCTTGAAACTACCGCTAGGATAAAATTCGAACCAGAAGAGCTTTAACCAGCAATCTCTGTAAGGATATCACACAAGGAAGCGAAGTTGATATACTGCTTACATCACTGAAAGGATCAAAAGGTGAAATATGTGCACAATTGAAATATGAAATCCAAGGCTACTTGCGTGGGTTCATTATAGTTGAGCAGTTCCGGTGATGTTTATCGCTTTATCGCACCCGAAGGGATCGAATGACCGTGAGTAACACTGTTGCTTAATGAATAAGACTGCAGGACAGTACGTGACCGTATGCTTCAAGTGCTCACAAAGACAAGCCTTTGTAACGGAGACTTTCGAGCAAGCACTGATAAACTGAAACTGACGACCAACAACATCAGTACCGTTTGGACCAAACTACTGTTCGCAAAAACTCACTAGACCATCCTTACCGAGAATTGAACAAATGTTAATTGTCAAAAAGAGACCGGCTTGGCGAACGACAGAGTTTAGCACAAGAAAAGAAGTCTTGCTGTATTGGATACTAACGAATTTAGTAAACCTGATGGTGACCAAGATAAAAGTTACGTAACCGAAAAGTGGTCAGTGAACATTTGAATGCACATGGTGAAGTAAGCAAGCAGTCTTGATTGACATTATTAATGTCAACCATCAGTGTATGTTTAAGCCTCATAGAAGCCAGCCAGGATGAATTATAACAAACATGAATGTGTTGTGCGCACACCATAGCTACATTCCGGATTACGGTACAGTTTGAAACTTAGAAAACAGAAAATCACTAAAAATCCTAAGGCGCCTTAATTTCATTGCTCCAGAGAATAAAATGAACAAACGGTTTTCCCCTTTCTATTTACCGCGGTATTCATGGTCTTTGATATTAAATGTACTTCCGAGTGGTGAAAAATCACGGTGGTTACCAGTCAACATAGTATCCAAGCATACAATTTTAGTTCTTTGAAACAATATGAATTAAGTGTTACCCACACTTGGTCGCAGTGTTCGCATTTAGATAGACTTTTCGACCAGCTAGCGAAGAAGCAGAGTTTCACTCCTACCAGAGCTCGTCAGTAGTTCATAATCTTGCCACGGCAGAGATTTGTACCCCAACTACACTTTCATGAGGCACCTGTATTAGCCACCGCACCTATTGTGATAGATGGCTGAATCGAAGACTCGATTATTGTAACACTAAGTGGGATGTCTGGACAAGGTGATGAGAAGTGGTCAAAGTCCATAGCGGGAGAACTACAGATAACACGAGCCATCGAACGAGTCAACACTCAACGAAATCGGTTCAATGGATGGAAGATAGCAAGAAAAATTTTACAAGTGATGGCATTCACCAAACACACAGGACCAGGCAGAAATGCACGTGGTGTTTAAATGGAAACCTCGTCGCGTTATGTACTGGAATTCTGGTTCATAAACGCGAGCGTGTGAATCGCTCGGGGACGCACGAATTGGACAATAAATATTTTGCTTTATTGAACGACTTTTTGCCACACTGTGATGGAATCCACTCCTCTCTCTCTCCTCAAGTGACATGCAATGTCTTTTCGCTGGATGTTGCGGTCTGAACTCCATAAAAATTTATCAATGGCTCACGACTTCAGATGAGCCGATCAATTAGTCCATATTGTATAACTTCATCGTCCATCGTTCGAAACAATCGACCCCGAACACACTCTCACTAGCCATCAACGGTGTTGTTCTGCCCAACATTGTGAGAATTTCCGTGAGATAAATTGTCGGTACACTTGAGTGCTGTTCAACGTTAGTTAAGGTGAAGTTGAAGTATGTTTTCCGTGGAACCAATGTTGATTAATCACTTGACCACCACAGGGACGCACAGACATTGAGCACTAACGTATCCCTTGTTGGTTGAGGAAGGACAATTTCAGTTAATTGAGGACAGATCAATCTTTGTGTGGGGCCCGAGTGAACAGTTCATTCTGTGCATGCCCTAACTGTGATTTTCAGTGGCACTGGCTCCATAGTTTGAGCGGCGTCATAACAAAAATTATCTACCCCACTTTGAAAGGTAACCTAAACGAGGCGCACTACCCTGTAGAATGCCAAGGAAAAAGCCATCTGTCGTACGCTGAACAATGACGGTTGACGCCAGTCCATTCATTTGGAAGAGATTAGGTCAAGCACGCACAACAGATGCTGCCTGTGTGGGAATGCTTGCGACATGCTGAACTTGTGCATGTGGCAAGAGGAAAAGTGAGAAAACATTTCAGTGTGCTACTTTTCAATCTGTTACATATTACATCTGCCGAAGCATATATAGAATGAGGTTGGTGCATCAGACATGTAGGAACATTTTGAAAAATGTGAAATTCGTTGGGTATGACAAAAATATTGGGTTTACTTGGTGTATTCTCAAGCATATTTGTGAATATTTGTTGGACTAACATTTTGTTAAATTTTTGTGGCTGATGCGAATAAAAGAACTCTTCACATATAGCAACATATATCTTCTTTCTGTCTCAAGAAAGATGTAATTGCCTGAAATGGGTTAAATAATATTTAGCAGTTTAGTTTACCAATCATCACAAAAAATTAAGTGCGACACATTTGTATTTTTTCTAGGTGAGACGAAAACTTCCTCTGCAACTTTTTTGGAGCCATTCTCGCTGATGTGGTTGTGGTTTGGGTGTAACATTCGTTTTTTATATTGTAGTACTCAATATTAGTGAGTAGTTATATTTTGATGAATATACCCACATTGTCTCTGAATCACAAGATAAAGTGCGAATCCCCATGGTTCCAACAGTTCCAATAGTTCCAAACACTAAGGAACCCATGTAACAAATTATGGCCACTTAATTAATAATGGTACTGCGTACAGGTGACCTCATTTTTTTGTTAAGTACACTTCAACGGTAGGTCGTACTAGGTTAATACCGTTAATTAATACATCGGAGCGGTTAATTTGACCGTTTTTGTTCTCGACTAAAAGCAAGACTTGTTTTTGCAAAGTCTACAGTGTTCTTGATTTAGCCTAAGCGACTGCATTGAACACCCAATTTCGGGTTGCTGAAAATTGACTACAACTCAGTTTGTTCGAAACATCGTACATGTTCATTCATAGATCTATCCAACTTGTCAATATGTTTACTGCTCATTGGACATCACAAGAGATAGCCGAAGCTCGAATGGCAGACGGCAGACCTGTTGCCGCTGCAATGCGTGCAGAAATGCATATTATAAAGCAGTGCTCAGTTGTCTTTGAAACTGTCAGGAGGATTCATTGAAGGCACTAAATTAGTTCCACTGAAACAGCTTGAAAAGGTGATCAGAGAGCAACCAAATTTTGTGACAATGCACTCCATAGACCACGCATGGACAATCCAATGTCTACTGTTCGAATGCGGTCTGCCGGTAGAAATTTCCCAGACCTGCGAAATAGTCACAATCAGGTGACTTAAACCAGTTCTCTGTGTTTATAAATAACTGTTCGTGACTTTGTTATTGTAAATTTAGTAATGACGAGTCAGTACGAAATGCTTGCATCTACCAGTCTTCGTGTTCTAACCGCTTTGTTCAACATTTATTTTTATGGGCGTTATTATCTCCTGACCGTTGATAAAGTTTGCGTTACTAAGTTCTTTTTCCGGTAACACATTATCGGGGAAGTTGCTAGTTCCCTGAAAATACTGTGTGACAACAAGGCAAACAAAATACACTGTCAGAGACATTCACCGTTGCTATAGTCGTGTAGTTCTTCGGTCTCCACGACCGTCCTCAGCCGTCGTGACAACGGTTGCTATCATCCTGACTACAAGCCTAGACTGAGCTATCCGGACTTTTGTCTGGCTCATTCTGTTTGGCTTTGCTTTGTTGCTAGTCACAAACCCTACAAATACGAACGGGTTTGTTACCATGTTGTATTCGGACTGAGCGACATAAAGAAGCTCTGTTTGAAAGCCATTCTTTTCCTGTGTTCATCCGGTAGCCTCGGGTGGATTAGCCGGCTGGGAAGAGACTAATTGACCGCGTATACTCCGTCGTTCATTACTGTCATCTGTCTTGCTGTTATCTGCTGTTTCATTGAGCGTTATTCCGTTTCCGTTTACGCGCTTGTAGGCCGTAGATTCAGTCAGAACATATATGGATTAGCGTAATTAGTGTGGTTTAGGGAACATAGCTTGAACTCGATTGGATTTTGACAAGTGGAGGCAGTCCAGTCATCTTAAGATGTTTGTGGACATTGCTGGGTTATAGCAATAGAGTATAGTGTAAAGAGTATGTGCCTTGTGATGAGCGGTGCTCTTATAATGCCATTTCGTGATTCACATCTTTTAGACTACATTGAACTTCAAAAAAATCATTCCTCTCATCGGAAAGGAATAGACAATTGCTATTGTTGTTATTTAGTTTGTCCTCCAACGAAGAAGAAGACTGGGCCCTGAATGACTTACTTTCCCACATCTACCCGGTAATACTGGAGTATACCTTCTCGGTTTTCAGATGGACAGTTAAGTGTGTAATTCAAATATTTACCTGACACTATACAAAACAACCCCAAGAGAATCACATACAACCGTAGAGAGTTTAGGCGTACACAACGTGGGGGTGTTTGATCAAGTTGACAAGCTACGAGAGTTTTGAGTGAATAACTTGAGTCTGGAACGAAGTTCAGAGGCCTTCACGAACTACTGTCTGCAAGATAACAGATTTTGCCGAAGGATGCAAAAATAAAGGCGATTGGGATGGAATCATTGTTAACAAAAACGATTAACAGTGTAGTTGGCTGGATGATGCGCCTGTGATGCACAGACAACACATTCAAAGTGTGGCTAAAGAGACTGCAGACCATCATTGGTTTTCAGTACCTTCAGTATGTGGTCTGTACGGAGACTTTGTGATAGACTGATTTTGAAGCAAACTGTTTCATGTTGTTACGACCTGAAACAACTTTTGCCAGTCAAATTTATATTGTGCTATTCACTAAGAAGAATAACTCCGGCAGTTGGAGCAACAGAGGTTCGTTGGTACATGTTACAGACATGTTCGAGCGTTCTGCTGCAAAGTGTGGAAAACCGTATAAACTTGGTTGTTTGTCTGCAGTCCATGAACAGTGGATATTACGGATATCATGGTTCATTTGTATGTGAATAATTACTGTCAAGCATGCTATCCAGGTTCGACTGTTAACTGACACATATTCTCCCGCTGTACTTGGGTACCCGTCAGCAGGAACAAGGAATCGAAAGGCAATCGCCAATCATGTAATGTTATGTTATGTATGGTATATATATGGTATATGATGTGACTAGCAAGTACGAAAATACAGTCAGTAGTTCTTATAAATTTAGTTTGGGGAAAGCATTTGCGGGGAACGTTGCTAGCCGGTAAAGTGCTTGTCGTTGAAATGACATCAGTTTTAGTGGAGCGAGAAACAGTATAGAAAAGAAACTCAATGAACCGTTCAGAGAATTCTAGTGTCTTAGATTTTTTGAAAGTCAAAGGAACGAATGAATAATTAATAACTCAGGTAGTAAAATTAACTCAAGTTGGCATTACTGTGGACGACCGTTGTATGAGCCGTATTGTTCAAAACTAACTAAGAACCTGAGAATTGTGTAGAAAAATCTGGGGGTATTCATTATAGACAATGCGACTGATGGTATGTTACTGAAGTTCACGCTTGGCCGTAATTTGCACTGTCCAAACGATTTGGTGATAGATCCAGTTCGCGGTTGCGCTAACCTACTGGATAAGTGTTAACTCACATTTAGGGTTTTTACAGCGATAAACAGCATTCGAGCATTTGAGGGAGTTCAGTGATATAATAATAACATAAATGTCCTAGTAGCTGCGTTTTTATTTCAAGACGTATCACTTTGTAATGTATGTGAAACACGTAGGACAGTAAAAATAGCGAGCGACCACTACATATTTATTTCACCTTAGCACGTTATTCGTCGGTTGGTCAGCGGCCGCTTGTTGGCAACCATTAGTCGTCGGTTTACGCGCGTTTCTTAATAATGCGGTTAGCTGCCTGAATGTGTTGTGACGTTTGAAATAAGTGTTATCTGTTAGCATACATCTCAGTGATAGGTGGTGCTCATATTTCTTTATTCGGCTCCCAGGATACTTGTGTGTGAGCAGAAGAATTCAAGTTACATTTTTATAGTTAATAGTAACCCCATAGTTTCATCAGTGTTCTACTGCGAATTACGCACACTGCAATAGACGTTATAAATTACATGACACAACTGGTTGAGCAGAGTGTCTAGTTACTTATCAAAATTATACGGTCACTTAAGCCATGGACCGGTAATGAGTATACAGTTCTATTAAAGTATATGAGAGTAAACTTAATTCGCTTTTTTAATAGCGTAATTCCATAACCAACTTATTCAGTAAAACCGAAAACTTTCTGCTGCCACCCGTGAACGCTAAGTTGGGGAGAATACACACATGAACATATTTAGTTGGATACACTCGAGGAGCTGGATAGCGCATCCATCTAATTTGAAGTGCATCATATTTTCCTAGGAACAAATGTGAGGTTTGAAAGTAACATCGAGTAACCAAGCCTTGCCGCTACAACGGGTACTCACGGGATGATGTCCAACTCGAACCACTAAAATCTTGTCATCACACACCAATATTTTAAAAATTCAATAACAGTAAACCCGTTTATCCCTGAGGTGGCACTGCTACCATTTTGATAATGGCTGTTTATGATAAGTATTAAACAAAATCCGGTGAGCGCTACAGTAACTGGGACCCAATAACATGTCTTGTTATTTGTTGAAAATGCCCCATCAGGTGGATATTGAAAAAGGCACCCCTTACCGAAGGTACGTGGATGACTGGATAGGGAACCAACAAGACTGCGGATCCCAAAAGCTTGTTTTATAGCGAACATCACGTACCCTAGATGCACTTATTTTAACTGGCAATCGAAAATGATAGACATATATCATTCATCAGTAGGACACAAAAATGCGGGGAAGTATCTATAAGAAGAAGATTAAAAATAGTCAGTAGACGCATTTTTTCCGTTAGGTTCAAGTCAGACAAAAATGAAATCTTACTCGTAACCCGATACACATGGCTGTGGAGATTTGCATTAGCGATGCAACCTAGGCTAAACTGAAGTTCTTACGAAAATCGTTCGCAGTGCCTATGCCAAAAATCCTTGAGGTGATGTGCATTGCATATGAAGGCAACACTACTGAAAATATCCATTGTTGGAAAAAAACTAGCTTCTATGACCCCTGGTTACAGCAACAAAACATTACATAAACTCGTCACTGATGGAGCGATGCACGCAGTTGAGACAACCTTTAGGGCAACGTAACCGCTAATCACACTCAAATACGACCCGGTGGTGCATATACAACGCAGAAATACACTGCGCAAACATGCGACATTTTTAAGTTTCCATGTTCAAGGAACAAGTGAACGGTTAAAAATCTCGTACAAACAGAGAATTTCCTAACTAGATAAAGAAACGGCAACCCACACGATTAATAAAAAGAGAAAGGGAAAACAGCTGAAGTGAAATCTTGGCGTGGTTGGTTGACTTTGAGCATCGAGAGGGGCTACTACAGGTGTGATGAAAATTCGATTGCGCTTCGCGATCCGAGGGCACTTGTTCATGCTGTATCTACATTGACACACAACCAGGTATCTAATAACGCATGTTATTCATTTGGTCACCTAATGTTTTTGCAATAAAAATTTGCTAAGTTATTTATGTAACACAATGAACTTGATTTTGTCCCCTAATCAAACTCGTGGTACTAGTCGCGATGTGAGCCAAATGTTGCTCTCAAAGTAACCTGTTCGACCTTCCAAGTCTGAAAGCTCGTTGTTTGCGCAGAAACAGATGCGCGCATGGTGTACGGATACACACGTCTCTCAGGCATTCAACAAACGTGAAACAAAATGGTAACCATAACTATGCAGACGTGGTTGCGATGTGGTTGTCCTTGCTGGACTAATGATTGTAGTGTGATCGAATGGCCTCAAGTTTGTTCAGTGCACTTCATTCGACGTGGTGGACATAAGCACGATTTCTTTAGGGACGGTATGTGAGCAACCCAACCAGACGACCTTGTTTGTTTTGATTGGCCCGATACGGATCTACATTCTGAAACTTAGAAAGGCGCAGCCTAAGCGTGGTACTAGGGTTCGATTGACGATTTACCAGCGGATCATTCTAGTATGCCTTATTTTAAAAATGGACTGAAGGTTTTTGTGTGTCTGACAAGCCGTTCATTGGAGGCATAAGGAACAGGCTACTTTCTCAAAATCAGTCATTAGCAGGTTATAGTTGGAATCTGAAAAACTTTCATTGTGGATAGTTCAAATCCTTACTACCGACCATGAGTGAAAATGGACGACGCTTCTACTAGCCATTTTCTTCAACGAATATAAAACAGTCATACATACAGCTTTCGTCAACTAGCACAAGTTAACCCTATATCATCAGCTTTTGTTTCTTATAGACTAAATTACAACTATTTCAGTTCGTAGAGCAAACTGCGGCTTCAGAACCTAGGAAGAAGTGGTTCTGAAAAAGGATTCCATTATTGCCATTAATTTCTCGGCCATGTTAATACCAGAAGAGACTTATGTAGTAAAGAGGTCATTTTTTAAAACTCTAACTCGCCGGTGTGGAAATTTTGTTTTTGAGCTACCACTGATTGTAGAGAAGGTGATCACGCGCTGCACACAAAGAAGTCAATGATTCGAACCAAGATTTTGAGTACACTCCAGAATGTTTGGCAAACCTATGATTCTCCCTGTGCAGAAGTGGCTCAGTGTTCCACCGGAGATTAAATGGTCGCTGTTTTCCTTCGCGGACAAATCGACTGTGGAGGAAAAAGAGTTGGATCATCGAGGCAGTCGGAATTAGCACCAATGAACTTCTAGTTCCGGGGCTACCTGTGGTCAACGGTATACGCGACCTGACCAGGGACCAAAGCACAGCCGAAACAAAGGGTTGAAGAAAAGTTTCTAACTGTTCAGACCACCTTTCTGAAGAGTGTGTTATCGTGGAAGTAGCTATGCACAGCATTTTGAATGTCTACTCTAAACAATTAAAAGTCAAATCTTTCCGTGAATTACGTCTTTAGCTTCTTCGCACTAGGGAACGACGCAACAGGCAAACATTTTTTCGTGGTAGTCAACTTGCATGCATCACAAACTCAACCGCTATTGCTCTACTTTCGTTTTAAACGTGGATAAGCAATGGTAACTGGCAAACACAAGGACATATTATTAGTCTGGTGTGGGTTTTCGGTTCCTGCCAGCCAAAAGCCTATCATCTCAGTTGTGAAAACCAAGTTTGGTTGTGAATAAGGTTAAGTTGTAACACTCAAGATAAAGGATTACTCATGACTGCACGACTGTTTAAATTTTTATGCTAAGCCCACACCTCAAACCTTCGCCTGGTAAACAAGCGCCGTAGTTACGTACAGTGGACCTCTATATAAACACAGAATGAGTAAAGCAGCCCTTGTTCAGAGGTGATGTTTATTGGAGGCGGAGATTGGGCATTTTACTAGATAGTACAAAAATAGTCTATTGATGACTGCGTTCATTCAGCTTTAAGCTGATTAATATTCCTCTCGAGGGTCATTGAATACGGAAGGAGGTCATCATGGGGACGCATTACTAATCGGTTTGCTGCTTGATGGCTGTTGAATATCTCTTCAGTGTTTGAAATTTCTTAACACCGACTGGCGTCCTCAAAATCGGGTTCTATTCCGGATTCCATGTAATCACCTTTCACTGATGGGGATGTTTTTATTTTATCGGTGGCAACACAATATACACTCGGGAGTAATTGTCGTTTGCATTTCTCATAGTCGGGCAAAATATGCTTGATCATTAGTAAACGGGGTGAGACAATCAACTTCATCAAATGCCGAAGTTTGACGTACCCAAATCACACCTGACGAACTACGTACGGGAGAAGTGTTGGTATATTCAACCAAGGATGGTTGTCATAATAAGCTGCGTCCAAAATGTGTATGGGAGAGTTCACTATTGAAAACAGGCAAAAATATGAACTTTGAAGAGATCCATTTGCGAAAAATCTGGACTTCGGCTGATTTTTCGCAAATGGATCTTTTCTGAATTATCATATCTGCCAAACTACTTATCAGTAATTCATTGTTATTGTTCATCGGTGGCGCTGGTGGATTTCAGTGTGAAAAATATGAACGTTTTGAAGACTTTTACTGGGAGTTTTTGAGCTCTGTTGAATTATTTGGGGGATTCATTCACACTACTGACAGGTTAGCAGTAGCCAACGAATATACTAGTTTCGTTTTGCTTTTGAATAGTCAGTGGTTGATTTCATTTCGCAGCCTTCGCACTTGGACAAACTTTCTAGCCAATCCTTCTTGAAAGCATCACTTGAATCGGGTTTCGCTGTCTGACTAATTGCCAGTAGTCAAAATGATGTGCTGAGATATGCCCACCTGACTCGGAAGTCTTAACCGCAGGGTTATCGATTGAAGATAACGGGACGGTTACTGTGTCTCCTGTCGAGATTATCAGGCAACCTGATCGTTAATTATAGGTGAAAGTCGCTCAGCCATCAGAGGCGATAGCTTGGCCGTGTCTAATGGAGCGATAGTTGACACAGTCGCCTTGTGAAAGCATGGCGTGGCAGGGATATGCACTATCTACGTGTTCTAACAAGAGAGGAACTCGGGTATAATGCTTCCTTTTGAAAGAGAATGACTGAGATATCTATCTGGATTCGGAGGGGCTGCGATCAAGTGAAAATGAGCTTTACCTTTAAATTAACCATATCTCCGATTTCTCATCAGTAAGCCTTGATTATCCGCGCAAAATTACGCGGTAGGATTTTACAGAAAAATACTTTTATCTATGCTTATAAGTTAGTTTGCCCACATTTATAAACACGTTTTCTATTTCATATACTTCCTTGAACCTTAGTGATCTTGGAGAAGCTGTTTCCTCTTGTAAATTGCTGAAGTTAGGATGGTTATTTCAATTTCGTGAAATCATCAGATTGAACTTTGAGCATACTGTAACTAAACTGTTTGTTTAAGACGAGTTCACTGGTAAAGTTGTTCACATACTGTATCATATTTTGCGGTTCGCCCATCTTATTTCACCGATATTCACCGTTTGATTGTGTGTGAATCGAGGTGTTGTGAAGTCTAGGATCAATTTAAATTGAGAGAAGCTCGATATCACTAAAAAAACTCCATGCATAACAAATATATGAATAAATAGTTTCTGTGCCTTGGTTTGTGCGCCTGTTTAATTTTAGCATATAGGGCTTACTCTCTTGTTTCCTATTTGGTTGAAGGCAGGTTAGCTGGTTGCTGCTGAAGTCAGCGCCTGCCTGGGATGTATGGCCGCGATTTGGCCTTTTACTGCCGAGGATCTTCAGCCAGTGGGGACATATCCTGGACATAATTCATGCTTTGCTGTTCTCAGGATATTGCTTTCGTGTAATGAATAACGGAGCAGTAGATATGTAAACTTTTCGATTACCACAGGTTCCAGTTTCTCATCTGTGGCACTGCTGTATAGTGACGTTGTCAAACGTGCCCTTTAATCTGTGGTGGTGATCCTCTTTTGTAGCCGAACTCTTGTATAACGGTGTTCAGTGGAACAGAGTGCTCTCATCACAGTTATAAATAGTTTTTGGCGAATACCGTGCTACTACATTTCGCAACCCGTCCATCCATTCACTGACACTAACGACCCAAAAGACTGTGGGCATCCCGCTAGAGCTAAACGCGAACTAAACAGTGCCATATTCATAATCTGATCAGTCGACCGGTACTGACAACAACTGTCCCAAATGGTAGACCCTCAGTAACTTGAAACAATTTCTGTTTAAAAATGCTTGATGCTGCAAGTGAGTTCTTCCGTCTGGCTTTTATGGAGCATTTGTATATGTATATATACAATGCATGGCAGTGACCATAACGATAATATAATCTTTCCACTTCTTAAGTGTAACCATGATTTTACCAAATCTTCGAAACATTCTTCGTCTTGTTGACATTTAACATTGGCGTCGTTGACGATGTTCATTCACGCTATCATGAAACCGGATGATTTACTTAATGATTGGTGTCGATAATTTTTGTTCTGTTCGCCAGCAAAACAGAATCATTCTTCCCAATACTTGAGATGCTGATTGACAGGATTGTTGTGGCTATCCAAACCTTAGATCATGTGGGTAGAACTCCATTTTCTGGCGACGGCATATTTCGATAGGCTGTCAATGATTGAAGTAGATAAGTAGAGTTATCAAGATGATGGGACTATGTGGTACATGCTTACCATATTATTGTGGAGAGTAATTTGGAGATATTAGATTAATTGAAAATTTGTCTCTTGGATTCCCGGATCACCTTAACGACAGTAAAAATCTGGTACATCAGCGAAAGTGCACAACCGATCGGTGAGGTTAATGTCCTCGAAAGCAAACATGTATGGTATAGCAAGGTTGAGTGAAACTGGAGTTTCTCCTATCAGCTAAAAACAATAACTTCTAAAATAGGATTGACTTGACTGGTGCGGTACTCACAACGTAAACGTTGTTCTGTCTGGTAGTGACCACCGATGAGCCATTTAAGCACATGACAACATGATAATCCATGTCTCATTAGATGGTGTCTAAGGAGTTACAGGAATTACAATCCTTCACACATGACTGTTAATGTAAACTCTATTTTGCGGTCAACTATGTAGGATCATGTGTGAAGTGGCAACTTTATACTTTCTGTTGTTAATACCATACGATGACGTATTTCACATGCCATCAGCATCGCCGTTGTATCTGCGTTGCAGTCATACATCATATCGCTAGGTGGAGATAAAGTATTTCGAGTAGCCATCACCAAACTTTCATAGACTGGGCGGTTTTTGTATAGAAGTGACTCTTATGAGAAGGCCTTCTTCTCTGTTTCATTGGCAAACATTTTTTGAAGCATACGATTTCTTTCACAATCATGTATTGTCTTTAGGGGGAGTTTGAGGAAAACAGATGAGAATTAAAGAAATTAGTGTAGTAATTCTCCGTGACGAATCTATTCTTGCTTTCCTATCGTAAACGTTTGTAATCTTTGAATGATGAGTGTGTGAATACTTAAAAGTTCATTAGATGTAAAAATGACTGTTTTACAGAGAACCAAGCTAATGCTCGAATGTTCCTTACTAGGTAATACCATAGTTTATCTAAAATCAAGCGACAGAAGTTTACCATGCATGTTTCGTTCGGTAGTTCTGAAGTACGAAAACCGTGCCAGTCGTGTCATTAGGATTTTATCTTTGGTCCAGAAATGCACGTCTCATTCACTTTTTCATAGCCTGTAAATATTACTGAATTTGAATAGGAAACGTCCAATGGTAATTCGCTTCTGCACATTTTCTGTTAGCTTTTTTTAGCAAAGCTTGCTAATGTGATCGGTTATACAACCTGGGGCTCATCGAAATGCGTGCGCACGCTTGCAGAGCAAGAGAACACCAGGAACTGTTACACGGAGCAATGAGAATGAGTATCCATACGCCGGTTCAGAATAAAGATAGTGAGGAAAGTGGACTCATGCAATCAGCAAGCGTAACAAGAGGCCTGTCAACAGTGGTATGCAAAATATATTACGATTATTCAGTGACAGTCAAAGTAGAAATTGAGGTCAGTCTGTTTTTTATTCCACGGAAGAATGAAACCTTATTACTGTTTTAAAACCGCCCAAACCCCTTTGGCGAGGACGAACTCAGCGTATATCAATTTGTTCGTATGCACTGAATATGGTCACAAGGGCTTTAGATAGTGAGGATAATATTCCATTTTGTACACCATCAGATCAACATACTACGACCGATTTCATTCAAATCTGGGGTAGCCAAGTAGTGATGGGTTGAATGGAATCTAAACCGGTAAATCTTCACGTTATGAACCGAGGCTCTTATGTGCTCATTTAACTGGTGACTGTGCTTCGGCTATTGACACCAGGTGTAAAATTCATTAAATGAATGCTGAATAACGCATCCGATTCTCACGACCGTGAAATGATAAAACGAATGGTGATTGTAGAAACAATGATAGTACCGATCGAATGAGTGCCACACAGACATATTCATTCCGAGTCGAGTGAGTTCCAACAGTAGAACGAAATCAGGCAGAATCACAAACGGAAAGGACGGGAGAGTATGGCCGTTACACAAAGAAAACAGAGATGAATAAAACTACCATGATGCGATCTCAAACATGAGGAATGGGGTGAGTAAAAACCAGGCAATGTTGACAGTCAATAAACCTAGCTTACGTGGATACGCCATGAGCAGAACAGAGAACATGTGGATGTGCGTGGTCAGTGGGGAGGGATAGAGGGGCACGACATGTTCTAATCGATCGAAGTTTGGACAATGGGTTAGCGAGATAAGGATTAGATAAGGCGGAGCCTTGCCTTCACCTAGGGCCATCAGTGTGTCCCACGTTCAGACTATCTTCATTTGACGAGTCCAAATGCGAGCGAACCTGTCGAGTATTGTAGACCTCAGGATTAACAAAAATGACGTAATGACAACATATTGCTTTATTGAACCGTCAAATATTCGGATTATCTCAGATGGTTATTTTGACTGGTTCCTTCAGGTTGAATCATCAATCGGTGTTCAAGTGCGTTCTTAACTGGTATCTCGCAGTCACCTTAACCCTGGTAACTCTTTTACGGTTTGACTACGTAGGTGACTTGCTGTTCCGACATTTATGCCCTCACGTATTCACACTATCCCTCTCCCTAATATTTTTATGAGTTCTTGATCTCAATAGTGCGACAACTAACTTGTCATCACAAGATGGAATTTTGCAGTGACCAGGCCAAAAAGTTACAATGGCTCATAACACTCAGGCTGGTTTTGATATAGCCTTATTTCGTACACGAAACGTCGTAATCAGATCTGGTCTCTTCACTGTTCTAACTGGAATGTGTCCAAACCATATGAGACAGATCATCTCCTTGACGTTGGATACAATTATATCTTCTATCCTCGCTCGTTAAGTTTTTCTGTCGAAGGCTGAAATCAAACAGTCATTTACTTTTAGCCCGCAAGTTAGAGAACATCCATCTCGGCTTCAGAAACGGTTGAAAGAGGCCTTGTCAACAGTGAGTATTACCGAAGTGGCCGACAAGAGTTTTGTTCTCGTTGTTAATCATCAATAACACAAACGCCGGGAAGCGAACCGACAACCCTTTAGTTTATGTCTGAGCGGAATCACAAACACTTGCAGACAACACAGTTGCAGAGGGCTACTTAAAATGCTTTTCTCGGTTATTTATCCGATTTGTTTTTGCTCAGTCGAACTAGGATAGTCTTGAACCGATCGTGCAGACAAAGCGACCAGCCATCGCTAACTTTGGTTTACCACGTGATGTTGTCTTTCATGTCTGTATGCATCAGTCGTCAATTCACACTATAAATTAGTCCGCGTGTAATCGATTGCTGCCAGTTTTAGTTCGAATGTTTGACTAATCAGTGCGTATCTGCCTCTAGGCCATTATTATACTTCTAATGTCACGCACAGCGGAAGGTGTGACCACAATTTTAGTATCCAACTCAAATGCGATCGCATACAATGAACGGAGAGAACAATTACACTAATGAAGCTGAAGCGTTACGCCAACAGATTTTACATGACTGTCCTGTTGTCCAGTCTCTAGTGAGGTGTCTGCGATAAACCTGCTCATCTGGATGTTGTCAAAACGTTGCACTGCTAATTAGCAGCGGTGATTAAGATGTGTACATGTGTTCCTTCTTACGCTGTCATAGATTTAGTCCTGCCACACAGAATTTGACGTGGGAGTTTGATGCTTGAATAAGACTGTTTCAGTCAGCTGACCAAAATGTGTTAGTCGCACGCTACAGGGGTTTTTTGTTCTATATTTTTTAATTATAATACAATTGGCCGATGCTGTTGGGGTCTGGCAGATTTTTCATCCACTTCATTTCAAACAGGAGCACGAAACTCCAGGTTCGCACTTGTTTAAACTCCTCATTAGAGTGAAACCCAAGTAAAGTGTTTCTGTTCGAGAGGGGCTAATTGAAAAAGTTTGTGGGAATACGAGGGCCAGGATCAATTTTGAGTGATGTTCAGTTCACAAGAGTTATGTTAACAAATACTACACCCGGCCGGTATGCACTGTGGAGGTCTCGCTTTTGTGATATATATTGCGAACGGAGAGTAGTTGAGGGTTAAACAACGTGGATCGCATGCGACTTATTGTTCTGTGCTACTACTGGTTGCTGGAGCAAATCACAACATTTCTGAGTGATGAGAGAGTCACAGATTACGGGGACTTCTATCACTTCATTAAATAAGGCTGACAGTTGCCAATAATCAGTCACCAGAGAAAACCTTAAACAGTGCTGGTATCCGGTGGTTGTTTACACTTCAGCCCGGCTTTGTTTTCGACCAATAAACAATCAAAATTTTACGATCTTCGTCGCTTTTTAAGTTTTACCTCCCCTCATTTTGTTGAATAGCTGATATCAGCTACTTGTTACTGGTTAGGAATTGTATGTGTAAATATGACAGTTTTGCTGGAAGAGTAAGTCAATTGGCTAACGTTTAGTTTTAGAAAATAGAAACTTATTTTCATCTTTCCTGTCTCCAAGCGGATAATTTGTAATGCAGAGGTGAAAATTAAATTTGTCCTAAACCTTATTTAAATGTTGGAACAAACTCTCGGAATTCGAAACCGTAGAAAAGATTACATTAAGCTTGCAACTTTCAACACCAAACAACTGTTATTGCTTTTTTCTCCACTCCGTTACAGATAACCTCCATCTGACCAGTGTTTAACGAATAAAATCTTGGTTTGTATCACCTAGATTATCGATTCAAATGATTGGACAATCACCTAGCAACTGTGGACAAAGTAGAAGTCAATCATTGAAGGACATGTGTTTATGAGCAACCGTCTTGAAGTAAAACCACTTCATACGTGATTTCTTTTGATAGTTACTGGTGCTGACTAGCCGCCTCAGATAAATCAGGTTCCTCCAGATTAGTATGAGATTTTGACAACCAATAACTGATGGACTCATTTTTTCAAAATGAGCACCACTCACACTTGATGAGAAACCTAACATTCAGATAAACCTTTTGGCTAGTCGAAATTCCCGAACTTTTATGAAAGATTCAGTTTCACCCCTAATTAAATCGTCAAAAACTTATTCCACAAACATGACAGACAAATCCAGAACCTGTATGCAAGGTTTATAGAAAACTGTAAATAGTACACTAGCTAGCGATAAACGGACCACACGCAGCTACACAATTGTTCCAAATGCTCGGTGTGAATCGTGTGAACCTGGTAAGTCTACAGCCAGGAGCATACTGTAAATAAACTTGGATGTGTTTATGACAACTAAGGTAGGCTCAGCCGAAATTCACTGATGGTGGTCCTAAGCGAACATCACATTTTCGAGAATGTGTTTTGGATAAGACATGAACTAGCTCTGAAAAACATTTAAAGTGAATCTAGAAAGACTGTCAACTTAATATAACTAACATTGGTTGAATGTATATTTTCGTACAGAAGAGATATTGATTATCCTAAAAAAAACAAAACGATGATCAGTGCTGATCTTTCGAAAGGACCGTTGTGTTCCTCCTCATGTTCCGTTACAAGCTGCACAAAGCTGATTACATTGTTTCCGGAGATGATTCTCTGTACATTGTGACAGTTTGTCACACGGCATTAGCGGCTTAGACAACAATGTTTTCGAACAATCAAAGAAAAGCTGATGGAAACATGTGTTGCTTTGAAAAGAGCAAACTTAAACGCAACATAAACTTTATTTTATACTTTGTAGCAATGCGCGATTTCATCAGTTTAGTATAATTTTTGTGATGGATTACACCTCAAAATGTCCATACATCTGAAAGATCCATTTTCACAAAATGATGAACAACAGAATCTCGATCGGTTTATCCAATATCATATTTCAGTTTGTTTGTTTTCTAGCCAAAAGTTGCTAAGTTTCGGTAATAGCTTGTTAAAAAATAACAGTAGAATACTGAAACGTAACTTAGCGCCTGTTCTTCGCGTATCTGACTTTCTCTAGGCTTAGTGAGCTGACGTAAAATGAGGTCAGTGAGTAACTTAGACGCAGTAGACACCATACTGATGCCTCTGTAGTTGTCACATAGAATTCTAGCCCCCTTTTAGAAAATGGGACTTACTGTTGATAGCTATCAATCACGAGGTACCTTTTCAGTCTCCCAAATCGTCTGGACGAGTTTTGTCAGTTCTGATATTAACCTCTCGCCACCTTCCCTAAAAAGAGAAAGCGGAAGGAGGTCCAGGACCACTTCTGCTTCCGACGAAGGAACGTCTGGAATGCAATAACTGACCAGTCGGGTCCCGTCGTCCACATGATCTGGTTGAGGCCAACTGAACTGTCCTTCAAAATGTTCAGCCTACCTATCAAGTCGACGCGACTGACTGGTGATAACTGAGCCATCTTTTCACATATGGTCTCACTTACACCGA
>LUCH01017596.1:0-30866 GCA_013368495.1 Paragonimus heterotremus
TGTCGCAGTCAATGACGTACCTGTATCCATGCCATTTATAGTTCTTCCGCTTGGTTTTCTTTTAATAATTTTCAAACTTCTTAGTAGTGTTTACTTCCGGGATATTCCACGTCACTGTTGAGGTGAGCGGCGGCCCGAGCCCTAGTACCTTTTGGTCAGACTCATGGCTATTATGATGATGATGATGGAACAAAGTGAATTTTCGCAGTCGTGATTTGGTTTGACTTGGGTGCAGTTTGCGGAAATAGTCGCGTTAATCTCGCGCCGGAGAATTTCTGTCTTCTTTACAGGAAGGAAAAATTGATTTCCGTCAAGCGCTTAATATCCCGTTAGCGATCTAGCATAACTTTCTGGGGGGTTTACAACATATTTATTTTTTCATATCAATCAGTGCTTGGTTCACATGATGTGTCCCTTTTTACGTACGACTATTCTCACATACACCGAACTGTCGTTCGAGGGCTGAAATAAGTACTTTTCTCTGATTGAAAGTAGTGCTTACTGGAAATAGACTGAGAAAGCTGATGGCGTTTATTTTTTGTGGTCGCCTGAAAATCCTATCTGTGTACACACATTTTGAATGGAATCTGATCACATTTTATTGTGAGTCGAAGTATCGTTGACTGGATTGGTTATAAGGAAATGTTTGGGTGAATTAACGTTTTTCTGATACAGGACTGCAATAACTTGATGTGGGGTCTTCGATCAATGGCATTTGCATGATTCATAAGGTAACACAATCCCTTTTTCGGATAGCAGGACTACATTAATTTAGTCACGGCCTGGGTTTGTTTGCTATTCACATCCACCTTAATACAGTGTCATTTGTGGAACGAAGTTTTGTCTATGATTGAGCATCCTAATAGTTGAATTTTTAAACCTGTACTATTTTGTGTTGAGTGTCATCCGGTTTTCTGTTCAGTTCATAAATGGAGAATAACGTGTCGCCCTAGTTTTGACAGCCGGCAGTTCATTTATTGTCTATCTTTGCGATGCACGTTACACGGATTGTCTCGTTGCAAATTTGCAATGTTGTTATCGTTTTTATACACTCTCTTTTATTCGTTGTTTTTTGCCAGCTAAGTTGGTAAACCTGGCTTCTTCAATTACTCCCAATGTCCGCTTGTTGGCAACGTCGAAGCAAGTTCTAACAACGACTGTCTCCACGGCTTCACTGTCCAACGCACTGGCAAACTTACCGGCTTTGTCTTCTCCGATGAAGTGCAGCATTTCCAATCCTGTTAGTATATGGTCTGGAGTAAATAACACACCAGCTGTGAATCCAGCCAATATTCTCTCGGCACAGACTTCTCATCCACTTCTCGTTCAGACCTCATCTGAAGCTTCTGCTCCAGCGGCCACAGCAGATTCATCTTCATTGGTAACTGCTGTTACTAACTCGCCAGCGCCTCCATCCATCGTCGCCCCTCTAGGTGCCAGTGCTCATTTGCATGGGACGACTCCGACAGTTTTGGCCTTCAGTTTAATATCAACTACCGCCCCTTCGTGTAATATGTCTACAACCAACTTTGTAACTGGCAACTGTGCATTGAAGCAGTCGGCTCCCACTACTCCCCTGATGATACGCGTGAGTTGCTCAGTTTTCGACTACTCAGCCTGACTCTTTGTCTGTGTAAATAAAAGAATAATTGTTTGGTGCGGGGACAACTACAACGAGGGTTCAATGTGTATAGTCCCAGGGGGAATGTTTAAACAGTTTATGTTCTCGATTTCTGTTCGTTAATTCGTTGTTTCTGCTCACTGTTTCTAAGTTTTCTTTAAATTAGGGATTTCTTGGTCCACAGCCACGGAGAGTTTTTGCAAAAATATAGAAAGTGAGTAAATACTCAAATATAATACTTATTTATATGGTGATCTAGGCCAACACCTTTCCCCCTGTAAACATTTAATCAGTAGCTACCCTTGTGTGGAACACCCCAATCTTTATAGAGATTTCAAAAACCATTCTCATAAACACCGCGGTGATCAGCATTTTATTTAGCGACAATCTACATAATTATTGTTACTGTTGTCTTCTCTGCGGTGTGTTACTGCGCTTCAGTTTCGATAACCTCGCTGCAAATCACGTTGAACAGGAGAGCTAATATCCTTATTCGTTCAATCTCTACCAATTTTCAAACACAATGTGGTAGTCATTCATTACGTGAGTACGTTTCGACAGCTCACGTGTAATTTACACTTCAAAAACTTATCCTTTATCCATGTACAGCTATTCCCGAGGCTTCCGATTGTGAAGAGTGGATTGTACTCGTCTTTCTCTATCATGGTTTAAGTAAAACTGGAGCTGATGCGGATGGCAGTGTCTTCACCTTATTCTACTTACTTTGAACAATAGAAAGGCCAAACGTGAATGGTGATCATGAGGAAGACTACCCGAGTTGGTTGAAACGTAAAGTATTACAACTTGCTCGTAACGTTGTGTTATTCTCAATCCATTTATCAGTAACATGTTAACCATGACGCCCAAACTGTTTGACTTCATTCGTACTAAATTTGGTGCGGATATCCCGCAGGTGGTCTGAATGCTTTACCACGGACTTCATGAAGGTTTGAAACTGCGCCGTTTAACTTCGTTGATCGTAGCTTTCTCGATTGAGAAGACAGTTTACCAGCGATCACTTCGATTTTGTGGTCCCTATAGGTTATCGGGTATATATGTTAAGGGCCTGGAGTTTCAAGAAAATGATGTACTGGTTTTCTCCGATGTTACGTCGCTTTTCAATAACTTGCGATTAAAAGTTTGAAGCTGCTGATAAGTAAGGACAACAACCACCGCAATAAGACGAATCTTTCTCCAAAAGAATTGGTTTAGTTAGTGGAGCTTTGCATGGAGGCTTAACTACAATTTGACGGTGGAGTCTCCCTGCAGAAGAGAAGCACACCAGTGGGCTCACCCATATCGAGATTACTTGCAGATGCCGTAATCGATCACTTCAAATCTGAAGCTTTTCAGACACCAAAACCTAAAATGTGGCTTCGATATGTGGATGACATTTGCTGTTCTACCTTGTACTCAACCTGACCAATTCCACAGTTTAATATAATAGGTGGAATAGCCTTTGTACGCGGAAAAAAGAAATCCACGACTGGCGTTTCTCGAGGTATCGGTCATAAGGAGACCTTTTGGCAAGCTTGTCTTCCGTAAGCCGACAACAACTGATGTCATTCTCAGGTTTGATAACAATCATCCAGCCTGTCAACTTAAAAGCTGCGTGCGCACATTATTTTGATGTACAGATACGCACTGTAATTCGTCCGAACTCAGAAGACAAGAACGAGACCAGTTCGAACTGTTCATTTTTAATAGGTACGCCAGTAGTTTCATAACGACGTCTACTAGAGGTTCCACAAGAACTGAACATACAGAATCCAAAACGCGAATGACAGTGGCACATATTCATGGCACATCTGAAGTAGCACAAGGCATCCAAATATCACGCAAGCTGGACTCAGCAGTTCGTTCAGATTTGGTGGATGCTGGGGATCGTGTAGAACCACACGAACATTCTGGCGTGGTCTACGCGATTCCATGTCTCGAGTGTGATCAACAGTGTGTGTGGGAAAGACAGACAAACCGCTGCGCACAGACGTGCACGAACGCAATGTGACGGGCCGATCCTCGACCACGACTGTGGCACCACCGCGTCGTCATGAGGTCAGCACGAATCGTTCAAAAGTGGAAACTCTCTATTCGCGGAATTCGTTCCTAGATGTAGACGGCTGCCGCGTCAGCATCCTTGACACTGAAACGAAAAACGGGCGAAGACCGACCGACAGGCCAACATGGTGAGCAACAGAACAATCTCACTCCGACACATTTATTTACTTAGTAACGGATTCAACTGTGGATTTGAAAAGTCACAATAAATCGTCCACCACTCAGTGTGTGCCTTCTTTAAATACTTTAAATATATATCTAGCAATATATATATATATATATAGCAATGGAAATGACTTGGGAAGTTACGCACTCAGTCTGTTCAACATCTTTTCCCCGATAGGTTTATCTAATCCACTACAATCTGCTAAACTCTATCAAGTTTCTAATTTTAGGATCTACTGGCACCTTTACCATACCGTTCCTCAATTTTGTTGTGGTCAGTTTTATGATTCATTCTCATTACTCTTGTCGCCACAGAGCACTTTTTGTGTTGGTAAACTGTCTTCCATTTTTAACTTCAGACGCATTGCAATTCCACAGTTCCGTTGTCCACTGGCTCACCAATGCCCCCAACCACTGCAACCCTTGCTAGTACTTCTCTGCTGAAACCTTTCAGTACTGGAGTGACTCAAAGTGCATCATCTCCTCCAACTGGGATCCCAACAGCATTACCCCACATCGTTCCTGTTAGTATTGCTCCTGCTAAATTTCATTCATCAACTGGAATCTGCTCAACATTTTCATCTGTAAGAACTCAGCCGATTTCATCTGTTACGACTGCTCGTCACGGATCCACTGCGATCTTCTCTCAAACTAATCGTAAACGTGCTCGGAAGCAACAGTTGGCTTCAACATTTCCGAATTCTGTGGACTCCGCGCCACCACCCGCCACAGTTTCTTCCAATCCATCAGTTAACTCTTCAGGCTCTAGTACAGTATCTAGTATACCAACTACTCAGCAATCATCGTCTGCCAATCGCTCAAGCTCCAACTTTATGACAACAGTCAAGTCCGGCGTCCAGATCTTCCAGCCGACACACCAGCTACATGTGACCCATTCTGCACTCTCGACTCCTACTATACCGACATCTATGAGGCCTTCGCTGTGTTCAAGTGATATAGGAGTAAAGGTGGGTTCGGATTAGTTACTTTTAGCATACTCTGTACTTTTGCCTGACAAAGAAATAACCTGTCTCGTGAATAACTTCTAACATAACCTTGAATCAACCATCGCTGTTAGCTTGCACATGCATCGCTTCCTGTCACCGTGAAATAAACCTGACCTAGATTCATTCAGTGCTGATACCTCGAGTAAAAAGCGGTTGCTGATTGTACTTGCATTCCGCGAGAAAACTGTGAGACCGCAAAGTGTTTTACACTATTTTGCTACATTGCCGTGCAGAATGCAGTTTTCGTGGTCATCTAACTGGGATTTCATACCCGTTTATTTTCAGTGCATCAGTGGGGAAAGTCGCAAGAATGATCCCGACGAAATCGCAAGACGGCATAGACTTGTATTTTTCCCGAAAGACTAGCGACTTGTACTTCCTCAGTTCCGCTTCAATACCAGGCCTCCAACATGCACTTTACCCTATGAATCACGGGGAGCCTGACCCAAATGTTTTCATCCTCTTTGTGAGTCACTCTGCAATTAGCAGCTGCTGTCCCCAAAGATTTTTCACTGGGTTAAGTTTCGGACTCCTGGATAGTCAGCTCAACATATTCATTTCGCACACAAACGCATAGTTGGTGACATCCATTTCAGATTGTTTCGTCACAGTGATCGAAGCCAAAAGATGCCTGTGCCGAACACACAACATAAGAAGCTAACGCTGCATCACTTGTGGTTCCATTCACACATCACGTATCCAGGGTAAACTCAAAGGATTAAGATCAGGAAGCTTGTGAGTAGAGGCTTTTGTGGTCCAGCCAGCCAGTGCTGGTTAGCCAGTTTGTGGGTTAGTATGAAAGCAAAACCCTTATCTACTGGAAGCAGAAAATAAAGGGAGTGAATTAGTGAGATGTAAGCCGAGAAGGACATTGAAAACATAAGAAAAGAAAAAGTTTAATACAAGGTTATATTGTATTGCACTCTAGATCAGATAAGAAAGAAAGAAATTCAAAGTTGCACCGAAAACCAAGCCAAACATCAAATATAAAATAGGCTAATAAGAATGAAGGAAATAAAAAGTTTAAAGCAACCATAATCCGTATTTTTGAAACAAAAGTGTGTGATTCAACAAACGACCATGGTCACTGGTTGATACTAACGAAAAAAGAGGTAACGGATATATATATCCTACATATTCGTAGTATATCGTCATCGAAGAAACAGCGAATAGACCAGCCTCAACTCAGTTATATCAGTTACATCTACATTATCTACATTTATCATGCGATTATCACAAGAAGTGATAGATGTTCAGCAGAGAAAACAATGCTAGACGCTATTTCGCCCGTTTGCGAAATACTGCGGAGTGCACTTTTTAGCCTCAAAATGCCAATTACTTCTGCAAGACCGCTATGATTACGTAGATTTAGTGTCAGATAATGAAACCATGGAGGCTGTTGACCGGTTTGTATACCTGGGAAATTGCATCAGCGGCGGCGGTGGTGGAGGTGTGGGAAATGAAATGGAAGCACGTACCTCTAAGACTATGGTGTTATTCGCTAATCTGGGATATCTCTGATACTTAAAGATCGCGTATATAGGAAGCTAGTGAGAACTATATTACTTTACGGCAGCGGAACTTGACCACCGAGCCTGCGTTCGATCGATCGCATCTGGCGACACCAATGAGTAAGTATAGGCGAGGTTAGGAAACGGTTATTTGGTAATGATTGTCAAGCGAAGTTTCTTCTATTCAATCTTCAAGGTCGTACAAATTTAGATGGCCAGGCCATGTACTAAGGATGTCAGCTAGTCGTTTGCCACCTCGAGCACTGTTTGCCGATGCTGCGGCCGACTGGCGTAAGGCGCGAGGTGAACAGATGATGACCTGGTGTAGGCACACGAAATCGTTCATCAAAAAGCTAGCCACTGTAGGTCAGGTTCGCCTCTTGGATTGGAGTTCTCGTGACTCAGAGATGGTTTGATGCCTTAAGTGAGATGGCGGCTAATCTGGTTCAGTGCCGTTCATGTTGTTGTTGTTTGATCGGGTTGATTGTGAAGTAGTTGAGGGGCGATGAAAACCGTAAAAGTGTTTTGCTGACATCAGTTGTTTGTTTACAAGATGTAGGCATTCTGACGTTGGATTTTTAAGTATATTTCTTTAGTAGGTAATTCCCCTTCCCATCCCTTTCCGTCTTTTTTATTGGCTAGGTTTGGCTACTTCTTTTGTGGTTGTAGGTTAGCTAACCGTCAGCGAGAGCCACTGAGAGATTGTATGGTGATGTTTAATTGAAGGAAGAATAAAACTGTAGTGCGATACAAGTAAAAATAACGACTATGCACACAGAGCCTCGCAACACAGCGCCGTTGACTTGTGTTCATCGCCATATCAGATGGCATCATGAACCAAATGATTCTACAACTTCTCTAACCCAGAGTTTCTGGGGCGGAACCGTCACCTCTTTAACCAAGACCTGACCTCCATCTGAGAAAATAAAAGCAAGAGGGAGTTCGTCTGAGCTGGGTGGCTTGTGACGTCTCAGTAACTCGTTCTCAGGTTTCTGAGAGCCGAGAAACGTCAACAGACCAACTGTGAACACGGGCAGAGCCCAAAGGCGTAGTCAATGGCGCTGGTGGCCAGTTGGACTGCTGTGCTCAACCCAACGTCCTTGGCGTCGTTGCAGGTTGTGAATTGGCTCACGATTGGCTTCGCGGATTATCTCACTCACGCCTGGCTTCCTACTGCCAGTTGCTCGAATGACATGGAAAAGTTCTCGGGAGTTCCCGATAGCAGCGGCTTGTTCCATCTCGATAGTGCGTTGTGCCCACCAATCCTCGCGTTTCCCTGGTAGTTGCTACCGAAGTTTCATGCGAGTAGCCTTGTGGGTTGAGTTTCACTCACTGCTGGGTGGAGTCTTCTGGCGAACGTCGGGAAATTCCAGTGGTCGCATAGATACGTAGTGGTCGGCAGCAGAACAGACAGTTGTCATACGAAGTTAGTGTCGAACTAAGCATTGCACGTCATATGTGCTTCAACGTCATCTGGTGAGGGGCTCTGGGCTAGAGACAAACGCACACTGGTAAGCCTAAGGCGCTTGAGTCCGTGCTAGTTTACATATGTCATTTTATTTGACGGCGAAGTGGTCTCACCAAAATGCAGAGCGAACTTGGCACTTACTAGTGTATGATGGGAATCGTTGCAGCTGACTTTTAGTCTTGGAAACATCCATGCTGCAAATAGTTGATGTTGGTGATCTGATAATCCGAGACGGCCAGCGTATTCGCGGCCACATTCGTCGCAGTTTTATATAGTCCTGTCACAACCACTCATAGCATATATAGTTACTTTGCGTACTGTGCTCTTCGATTCAAGGCCGTGCAGCCGTCGCTCATTGGACCTTTGGGCACACTCTCGGATCGTATTCCTCTAGACGGTCCGGTTCAAGCCTTTGTCCTCCTAAGTTCTAAACTCGATTTTACAGTACGAAAGAAGTGTTTGGATAACATTCTGATATGGCAGTTTCTGGGCACCAGGATTTCGCTTACCTACCCTCGTTTATCTTCACAGGAACCACTTTGAAATTTTGTCGTCGGGCGTTTCATGTACGTGTCATAGGCAATGAAGCTTACTGAACATCCGCATGGCTTCATTCATGCCCGTATATGCTCGCCGACGTATGCCAGCGTCCAGAACCACGTTCGTCCACCGAATAATCAAGATGCGTTTTAGGTATGGCAGATGGTGAGGTTCAGATATCGCGCATTTTGGTGATACGCTGTCGGAATTCCACCATCGTACAACGGCGTATGCATTACCATTTAGCAATAGATAGGCTGTTTTTTTCATCCTCAGGTTACGATTAATCTAGGTCCACCTTTCGAGAAATCAGAAAATAGCGCCAGCTTTGCCACACGGACTCGCAACTCGCGATCCACTGATAGATTTGTTGATAGCTGGCTTCTCAAGTTGCAGAAGTTTGTGTAACTGTCCATGTGAATTCTGGGTGTATGCACAGCACCTCTGTTTGGAGAAGATTGAAGGAAGGAAAATTTCTCATTTCAGTTGATACCCGAACAGAATTTGGATTCTGTGTACGCGGTAGCCGTGGTCAGTCTTCGAAATTCCTCTTCGTTGTGTGCAAATAACGTACGATCGACTGCGAAGAACAGTATGTTTATTACTGAAGTACGTAGCCTAGTTTCCGTAATTTATCCTGAAATGTTTGAAGTGCATTCGGGACTATATTGGAGCTTCATGGTCCCGAAACATATGCATTTCGTTTTGCAGTTTATCTACTACGATGACTTTTTTTTAAACCTTTTAATTTGTTTCTGTTTTTCGCGGTTTACAAATTTTGAATGTGTGACATTTGCGGGCATCTGAGTTTGTGCTCGTAGTGTCTTGCCTACCGCGAAAGTGTCCATCATTGATGCATAACATATAGTCTATAGTGGCAGGTTCTTTTCTCTTCGCTGAGTCCGTGACGATTTAATGATAAAATGGATTCCGAGAAACCTGTGTGGCATTCATATTCCCATCTCATTGCCAGCGCGTCTCTGGAGGTAGCGGATAGTGTGCTAATTCGTTCGTACCTGCAAGTTGACCGCTAGTCGTGTTTACAAAAAAAGCCAAAATCAGAGGTCGATGGGGATGTTCATCCAAGACAATGATAATTAAACCGGACAACAACGGATCTCCTTACCAGGTACAACTATTCAACAACAACACCAGATTTTTAAACAGGCAGCTGTTTTTATTCTTGCTCGGAAGCTGTAGATATAGCAACGTTTGCAAGCAATATCACGGTGACTTATGTAGAAGTGTTGAAGCGAACTGTGGAAGCTGGTGGTCATTTCTGACATATCGTCTTGTTGTAGTAGTCTAAATTACTGTCGGCCAGGGGAATTTGGAGTCCGTACGACTAGATAAAGTCTTGGGAAATCACCCTGTGAAGGTTTAGCAAAGAAAAATTAGACCGAAGCCAGATGATATCAACGAGTTAGACGTTTTGGGCACGATCGTAATGCAAGCGACATTCTGTTGTAGTTCTCAGATCGAAGGATGCTGCCAGTGGCCTCGTTTTAAAGCGAGTTACTTCTATGTATGCGACGTGTTTGTGGCCGTGTACATTTCCTTCCAGGAAACCTGTTACATCTGTGACTCCAATCTCAGATGTAGAGGTGCGATTTCGATCCCACTGCCTTTCCAACGGATACCTGTTTCGCTCGTCGAGTGCGTACATATTCGGGAAATGGAAGTAATTCACAATCATGGGATAGCTTAATATTTTTGTGCACAGTCATTTTTCGCAACCTTCGTTTACACATTAAAAATAATTTCGTTATGATTTATGGCCTTCTCAGTCAGTTGTACGCAAAAACGCCAGTATTGTCCGTCTTATTGAACTGTTCCGTATATTTACGTGGTATACATGCCATTGTTCATTGAGGCGGACTATACTGCCTTATTACGTCGCATGTCGCGTTTGACACTTTTTTCTGTGTGGAGATAAGGTTTATACACGAAATGTGTGAATCAATTCTTGGTTGATACATGCCCATCAACGTCAAACGCATACATCACAGACCTGTTGAGGATAATTTACAGACGTTTAATGGTATTTTTTAGTTATGCAAAGTTTCCAGAGCGTTCAGAAAGAGATGGGGCTCAACGTTTTGTTCCGCAAAATGCGATGCTCAAAACGATGATAAATGTAACATAACACTAGGAATAGATTGTACATACAACCCGTCTTGCTGATTAGGAAAAAGGCGTATTCTCAACGCTGTTTATGGGAGGTAATTGTTTGTTCAGATATTCCAGTTCGCACTCCGCATTTGGATTCATCATTCAGTTTCATGTATGGTATTGCCTGTACAACATCTCCGTGGATTTGGATTGGGTGACAGGTTTTATGGAGAATGGACCGCTCAATGTTCTGTTGAGTATTTGATTTTCTATTTCGTATCCATGTTGTGTTAACTCTTTCTGTGCATTGGTACTCCAGTAATTCAGAATGTCAACTTCCTCCGTTCATTGCAACTTTTAGATAGCTTGTCCTATCAACCTTTCCGGTATGAATACTGTAAACGGAACAAGCTCTTCCATCAACACCACCCACGGTAGTTTTATTGGCATTCGCCTTGTGTCTGTTCGTGCTAATCCTGTGTCTGCTGCTTCAAATTCATGCTCTATCGCCAATGCCACTGGTGCGCACTTGTCGACTGTCGGCGCTCCATCGACGAGTGGAGTTGGGTCACGGCCGATTGCTATCGATAGCCCGGAATCGTCTCCTTTGATACCGGTTCCATTCTCGTCCTGTATTTCCCAGTGTTCCACTCAATTTCGAATCACTACGGCACATGCACCCTCATCGGAACTGCATCCAACTCAATCAACAACGGTCTATGTGTTGACATCATCCGCCTATCCAGTTGTCCCGAATACGTCTGCGCCTCCGCTTACCATCACACAGAGTTCAACAACAAACGCTATAACAACGGACGCCTCTTCAACTCCAGTCTGCTCGTCATCTCTATTTACGGCAGCGCTCATGATTCCAAGCGGCCCGGTTGCTGGAGGTATGCTACAACTGCGGGTCCGACCACCGTTTTCGAACTCCGCTTTGGTCACAAATGCATCAACTTCTAGTTTGACGCCTTTCTTGCTAGAGGACTCTTCCAGTTCTGTCAGCAGCGAGCTTATTCACTCCATCCGGACCGGACATGACGGGTGTTCCAAGCCACACTGTCTTTGCTCTGTACGAGACACACTGTCCAAGGTGTGGCTTCGTTTTTTTATATCCTTCAACCTGTCATTTTGTTGCATTGGTATACCGAAACCTTCATGGTTGCAATCATTCAAAATGTTCGATCTCTCTAAATTGCTTATGTTGTGTGTTATTCAACTGCTGTTTTTCATTTGCACCTTAAGCGCGTTTTTTTAACTAATAATGTTTCAACGTGATCTTTCGAATTAATCCTCATGCAACCGTTCAATAATTTTTATAGATTTACTCTTATTTTTATAGTCAAAAACCCCTCCCTTAGAAATGACAGATCTATTGCCTGTGAAGCAGACTCCCCACCGGACGTTCATCACATCAAGCGCCAGTTCCCTTCTTCATCGTCATCTTCTCTCTCCACAAAACCCCATCCATATTGAACCCCAGCATGAGCAATGCAACTTGCCGGATAAACCAACGAGTGATGTTTCAATCGATACTGATATCAGCGACCTTTGCCAAAAAACTCTCTCCGACTCAGAGGTTCATTTTCTGCCTTATAATAAGTCAGCGAAGTTCAAAGAGCAAGGGTTCATATCTATCGGAGATAAAACAAGAAATACAACCTACAAACCTATGAAACAACTGTTGAGTGAAGTGACTGCGGCAGAGGAAATCCTCCGTTACGAAGATAGTGACGAGGAAGACGCTGGAGCCACCCAGGCGCTACGATTGCCTCGTAAACAGCTGAGATTGGACAAGGAACATTCAAGCAAACTGGCAACTGATGTTAACATATTAAATCACGGTGGTAAACTTCTGACTGAGAGCGTTTTGGGCGTTGATCCCATCTCAGGTTGCGAATGGGTGCTCACTGGCTTGCCAACCAAGCCACCAATTACACCTAGGCAACACTCTTTCGGAGTTCGTACTAGTGGTATCTGGCGTCCTAAATCATCTCATTTTTTAAGGTAAGCTTCAAGTTGTCTGCTTTCTTTTCAGCGGGGTTTTAATTATTCACTGTACCCTTTTTTTTATTTTCATCGCATTTTGTGTTATTTTTCTGCGTTTTATGCATATTTTTAAATTAGCAACTTTTATTCTGACGTGGTACGTTTTACCGTTAACTAAGCTGATGATAACTTCAATGAACTTCTCATTCTCTGCTAATGCACACGCGTTCAGCTTGTCGTTCAGTATCAATGGCTCTTCCGCTGACTTCTTTATCTGAATCACTGTTTGTCATATTATTAGGTAGTGTAGCAGTTTCAGTTAATATGAATTTAACGTCACGTTGGTGATTGCAGCCCCCCTCATATCTGCAGATGTTTAAGCCAGCTCCTGAACAGAAGCGCTAAACTCGATTTTCGCTCTTGTTAGAGCTCGTCAATAATGTACGTAATTGCTACTATCTGGGTCTGAACTCCAACCATGTTTTTATCAGGTCGCCTTGTTAGCTACTGTGTCTTTAATCTCACATCAAGCCTGACCAAATTATCATATAACCCTTAGCCACATTCACTTGTGAGTAATAATTGGGCTGTCCTTTCACCTCAACAAGCGAAAAAGTGACTGTCCTGTTAATTCTAAACGATGCCCCCACGTCTAGGACCTCTCACGTTAAAATCATAGAAAATTGTAAGTTTGTTGATCGATGTTTGGAACACTAGTAAGTAGCAGGGCACTCTCGGTCAATATGAATCGAACATTACTCTAGCAAGTGTTTGCATGTGGTACTTTAGTCAGGCCTAATGTGAGGTCATTGACACAGTAGTTAACACGGTTATCTCACGAAACAATGGTCTGAGTTAAACTCAGGCCGTAACAACTGTGTTCACTAGTGACGAAATCTAACCTGGACAGAATTGGAATGTAACGCTTCTTCCTGAGCAGAACTGGCAGAAGTCGGTAAGACTGCGGGAACTGCAATCGCCTGTAGATGTGCAATTGAAACAGATTCAGCTAACTGACCACCTGCGTTTATCCAACTGTCACATGCATACTAAACTGGTTAATCATTGAAAAAACGTCATTGAATATGCAGGCGCTATTACGGTCTACTCAATTCCGATGCTTTGTAGAAATCGTGTTTCGTTTTCGTGATTAGCATTTTCTGCAACCTTTTACGGGTTTCTATTAGTTTTGCTTTGTTGTTTTGCTGCAGTTCCTCTGAAATCCGTCTGAAATTGGATTCCAAATTCAATTTGAATCGCGGACTTCGGTTTGCTGCATACTCCAAAGGCTTTCGTCATAGTGATGCGCTCCTGTCTACTAACTGTCGTCGTCGTCGCCGGAGGCGTGCCGCCACCACCACTACGGTTGATAGCCAGCTTATTACTGACACGTCGGTAGATGAATCCGCTACTAACACACATTCGAAAGCATCGGCCATGCAGTGTCGCTTGCTTCACGATCTGATGACTATGCGCATGAAACAAAAAGAACTACAGCTGCTGCATTTCCCTTTAACGGCATCTTCCGTGCTTAGTTTGACGGGTTGGAGAGCGTTAACATGCGCTAATAATTTAGACTTGCTGGTTAGTTTTCCTATGGATTTGTTTTTACACGTATCTATGATTGCACAAATAATATGATAGAGTGGACATTTACATGCTTGTGAGAAATTAGCAAGGGATTAAACCAGGTCTGTTGATCCTGCTCCGCAGGGATATTCAACAATTACCGTCTCTTTGTTCACAGTATCTTATCGAAAGAATACTACGATCAACCACTGGGGAAGCACTATTGTACGAATGTCTGATCTGACTTTTTCGACATTCACGTTGAACTGCATGGTTGAACCAGTAAACAACGTTGATCCTTCTGGTTATAAGTGAGATGTAAGTGGACTCGTTACGTAAACATTCGTTGCGTTGTTGGTAATTAAATGATTCATCAGGTAGTCATTTTCGGACCTTCCGGCAAAAATCACTGATCTGTGTTAATCAGTGTCAGCATATTGTTACAGCTTTTCTAGTGAGTATGACAGTTGACTAACTTTACCGTGAAATAAAAAGCAATAAAAGGGGCGGCGTTGGGAAAGAGGAAATGAAAATGTGCAAAGTGCGGAACGCATTGCGTTTTCGGTCTTGAATATAAGTTTGGAACGAACTAAAGCTTAGGAAAGCAATTTACTCAACTCAGCATTTACTTATGCTATACCTAATGGTCTATGTTAGTTCACCCAGTACATATTTCGGCAGTTGAATAGTTATCTGCTTTATTTGTTTCCCTCTTCTGTGTAATCTAACCGTTGTTTCGCTCTTTTTTAACAGGTGTATGCAGAACACCAGGAGATATTGTCCCTAGAATCACTTGGTACTAGTTTACACGACTGGATGACTCCTGGTTTGCAACATTCGACGTCTGAACGGCTTACTGATTCAACATCATTTCAGTGCATCAAGGGTGGTTCGCTGCAACCATCCGTTGATCACACCAGTCCTTTTGAGTCTTATCCTCACTGTGATCGCTCAGCTTCTAGCATTCGCTGTGAACCACCTTTGGACCGAATTTCTGCAGCAACTACTTTGTCTTGGACATCTGAGTCACAGTCCTTCGATCACCCGGATGATGAATTGACCAGAGATTTGGACAAAGCGTTCGATTTGCTCAAGGTTGTTCTTTCGTGCCCAATAATGTATTCGTTTAGTCTGATGTTATCTGTAATCCATTTCAAAATCCTTTTCCCACAACTTACGTATGTGTAGGGAACCGCTTATTGAACATTGCATCCCGGAAGTGATCGTCTCGAATTGGTGTTTGCACACCAGTTATAGTGTGTTGATTGCTTCTTCTCGATTACAAAGGTGCGTTCAACTTAATGCTCACTTCGTAGCTTTGTATTAGCTTAAACACAGACATGCGAACTACGTGTGCTAACACTATTGGTGTTCTTTGCTTATACTTCAGCTGGAGTTATGGCCCACCGGGACCTGACAACAGATACGCCACCAGTAATATCCACTTGTCCCTTGTCCAATCTAGTTTTAGAAGAAGCAGTGGGAATTGTATAATGCACTTAAAGTGCTTGTGTAGACTTTCAGCCTAGTGGAAAACCTATACCAACGATAACAGGTCCGTGTTCGCAACTCTTCGTCTTCCGCCAAACACTGGAAGGCGCTGTACAATATCAAAGTGCGAGGGTTTTTTTGTAGGATTTTTGTGAATATTTAGATGTATTCCTGAATCACCATTGAGTAGTCGGGGGGTTGGCTGATTTCAAGGTGAACATCACGTTTGATCATAGTCTTCTCATTCAGATAGATTTTCCAATCAGCCCCCTTTGAAAAGGAGCACCAGACACACGTTCCGCCCTCGTTAGGGCTTGTCTAGTGTGTTTCCCTGCTCCGTATTGGGTCTGAACTCCGGTCACGCTTTCATGGGAAACCTTGCTGATCACAGCACCGCTGACCTCACTTTTAGCACTACCAACTTGTCATACGTGAACATATAACCAGTTTCTCAATGGTCAACACGGTTGCTCCGTGAAGGCCTGACCGGAACTCTAATCTATCTAAACGCGAACGCTGCGATCAAATGTAAGTGGTTTTAAAGTTGCAATTAACCACATCTCCGACTACTCATCAGTAATGTGAAATATGACCTAGCAGGTTTAATGTGATCAAATATTTTGAACTGTCTCCGAAGTCCTAATGACGGAGCTATCGACTGGAGTTAACAGAACGGTTACTGTGTCTTCTATCGAGGTGGTTGAGGAACCTGATCGTTACTCATGTGAAAGTGGTTACGCGCTCAGATGTGGTAATTCGGTCGTGCCTAACATGTGAGCCAATGACGCAGTGGTCACCACGGTTTCCTCACGAAACTGTGGCCTGAATTCCTGTCCCGGTCGTGACAAGGATATGCTATGCTGACAAGCCTTAACAGATGCAAGACTCGAATCTAGTGCTTCATTTCGACAATCACAGGTATATCATGAATGACACTCGGACTCATAGCCCTTGTGCTTGATCTCCAACTTTTATCACTTTCGTTGACTGATAATCACTCTCCTGATGCTTGCTGAGCACGTGTCTAAAAATTGCGAGACTACAATATTATTCAGTTACCGTGCATGATGACCACTAGGGTTTAATTGTCTTGGACGTTTTAATCGGTTGTTTGCGTTTTCTAATGTGACACCGATGAGTAAGCAGCGATGGGGTTGAAAAGCGGATACACGGTAATACTGAACGCACAAACTCATCCACACAGTCTTCTGGATGAATGAGCTTAGATGATCAGACCATGTATTGAAAGTAACGACTGGTCGTCTGTCACTAAACACCGTCGGTTGAAGAGGGGAAAATGTTCGCGTGCAGTTAGTGAACATAGTGTTCTAAAAATCCTCTGAGGCTCTTCCTTTTTTCCCGTTTATTAGTGCCAAACAGTTTCGCGTTTAAGGTATTCCGCGAACCAGACAGTTCACCCATTTATAATTTGCTTGGGCACTTGAAACACTGGGCGGAGGACCCTAGGTTGTAATTTGACTAGTTGTCGACACCATCCGCTCTCTTCTACAAAAACATGGATTCAGAAATTATCCACAAACCTCAAGCAGCTTGAAGCACCAAGCTCAGACGATTTTTTTCTTACTGTGTTTAGAGATAGTGGTGACATGCTTGTTGGAAATCGTTCATTTTTTCCTTAGGTTTGAAACAGTCAGAAAGTTCCTTCTTGCTGTTGTGAATATCCATTTACTCTCATTTTCTGAAAGGTTGATGCAATATGTACACAAAACACTGAGCAATCCTCTTCATTTGCATTTAAGTCGTTTGTGTTCTTTCTGCTACATGGCTTGTCAGAAAACCCCGAAGAATAATGTCGCAAAAAGAAAGGGGGCTTTACCCAATCCGCGGATGCATTGATGTAATCGTCCTCCTTCGTCAACTGTCCGAACAGTAACAGTAGCCAACGGAAAGCTGTTGTTTGTCATCGCTTGTTAAAAGGTTGTATATTCGGTTGGTATATGCCCGTTTTCAGGGTGTTATACAATTGAATTCCTGACAAGGTTGAGATTTATGGTGGACTATCGCCACTCCTATTTCCAACAGAGTTCACGATGTTTGCCTCCTCTTCTCAAACTTTCGGTCGACGATCTTTCGAAAAAAGCTATTGGTGGTTTCACCGTTAGTGACGTGCAACGCCTCTCTGGAAGTGGAATCGTAGATTTTAAACTATTTCGATGATACCACTCCGTTTGGTGATAATGCACAAGCGGTTCATGGGCTTGACGGGCATGGTTTCATGATATAGTGTGCGCTGTCTAAGTGTGGAGTGACTCTTCAGGACTCGCTGAAGCCTATGCTTGAATTCACCTTGGGTGGTGGTAGTCCTGATTTGGTCAAATGTTTTGTGTACCTTGCTAGTTGTATCCCAGCTGTCTATGATGCTGGGGAAGATATACTTTCACACTTCGCTTAAGTTCGGTTGGCCTTTGCTGACCTTAAAGCACCTATGTCATCTGTCTCTCGTTAAGGAGCAAAATGTTGAACGTGATTGTACGCGCGCTGTCGGCTGTGAAACGTGACCTCCCCGCGTTAATGATGTTGTAGCCTATCTGCTTTGACAGTTACCGCCTATGTATAGTGGCGGCCTTCTTTTACATGTAGTAATTTCACCCCATTGTTTAATGTGGTTTAGACATGCGTCTTACGCTTGCGTCCCTTCTTTGTTGCTGGGTTAAGATCACAAGGGGCAGCTCAAAACTTGATATAGTGACATGAAGAATTTGATATCGAGTCTAGCCTTTGCTTGCTCTTCTCGACTTTTTCTCCTAAACAGTGCCGAATGTCGTTGACTGAGATATATGGCCGCAAACGTCACCCAATAGCGGATGCTTCGTCTGTTCTTGTGGTAACCCTCGTTTCCTACTGTTCACACCTCTTTCCTAATGAGAAAACGACAGATGTCATAACTGCGTGCGTGTAGAAACAATGAAAAGTTTCCTTTCCCTCATTGTGCTGTGCGTATTTTCTGTTTTCGTCCCAGTCGTATTGCTTTTGCACTCAGGTTTGTTCTGTAAGAATGCAATAACTCCTAGCATCCGTTGTTGGTATCACGGCTGGCCGGCGCTGGGTGCGAAATGCGGAGTTGATGTCAGTTGGTTGGCTATTGTTTATTTCGTTCGTCTCAGGCTGATGAGAGTCTGTAGCTGGTGATATTCAGGAAGATGGTAGCTAATGTTCCGTGGTGTGAATTCCACCATTATGTAACTTGTTTGTCTGTATAGTTGAGATATTTGAGGAACCTCAGCAGTAAATGTGGTAGACGACGCTTTACTATCGTTCGCAATGTGACCGTTTGCTTGCAAAGCGTGGACACCCAGTTGACTGTTCAATTTTAGATCTGAAAAATGAAGTATGTCTTATCTCCCTATCCTTCGTTTACTAATATGGGGCTGCCTTTCTTTGGTCACAAGTCACTTGGGTTTCATTTTCGTTTACGGATGTATTGCTTTTGGTATTTGTGATGATTCGTATTTCCCCGAATTCCACACACTCCTATTCATTACCCATGTTTCATTTTGTGATTATAAACAAACTAGAAATCGTGCGCTTTATTCATTAAACCACTGTATAGCCGACCTTCAACCCTTGAACCCCGGGTTTGGGACTGACCTATCACGATTAATTTCGTCTTGTTTACGTCATTCTGACAGTCGTCGGCAAAGATGCCAGCTGATAGTTTCACGATAGCAACCGTCCCTTATTCTTAGTTCTTTCCATGTTTTACCTCACTTTTTTGATTTATCATTGGTCACTTATTTGGTTCACTGTATATGTTTTATTGCTTTCAATTCACTGTCCGTTTGTCACCAGATTTGTGCGTAATATGTACCCATGACATCTGTTTTGGCAGGGAATTTCACAACGCAAGCGTCATTTGGTGAAATCAATCCAGCACCTGCAACGATTGACAAGAAACATTGTAGATTACTTCCGACCGGAAGCTGTTCAACACGCTGGAAATATGGATGAACAGGTAGACACCTCAGCTTCTTTTTCAGCCTATGTGAAATCTCCAACAATTACGGCTCGCACCGTTGCTGTTCACCGTTCAACCAGAATTTCTTCACCTGTCCACCTGTCTTCGCAGCCACACGATCGTAGCGTTGAGGAGGCCCATTTTAATACCAAAGATGAATTGTTTTCCCCCGTTTCAAAGTCTGGGAGCACAGACTTGGTGAATTCCTGCCTTTCAAAGCGTGTACTGTGCAACGAATCAAGTTGCATGAACTTCGCAATTCACAAATAGATCGTATTTTTCCAGTGAGTAGTACAATATCTGAACTGTTTTTCGAACAACCTTATGGGTTGTGAAAAGTTACTTAATATCTTGATCCAGTGGTATTCAATGTTTCCTGCGTGGTTCATTTTTTAGTAGTTGACGGCGCAGTTTGCTTTAAATGTGTGCGTACGTAAGTAGTCAGGCCAGATGTGGCCGTGGTCCGAACCACTGTTTGCCACTACGATAGCAAGGGTCATTTAGAAATGCCTAACGTTCGAACTCAAACAAATAGATGAGAAAATTTATTGCAAGTTGGTAATCCTATAGAGCCAAGAATCCCACTATGTAGGATGGCACTTTAAACCAGTCATTTGACTGACCACGCCACCCCGACTTCTACATGCGGCACCCAACAGGTTTGCTCAATGTAGAAGTCGGGGTCTTCACTCTTGATTACCATATCGGTGCGCAACCCGTCGGTGATTTTGCTGAATAAAACTGTGCAGTAAACGGTCAGATGACATGTAAAGGAATTAAGCCATTGCTTTTCAAGTTAATCACAGTTCTGGTTGGCGAACGACTGTTGCTCATGTGATCAGCCAACTTTGATTGTGGTTTGTCAACAAAGATGTCAATGACCAAGTTATCTTGCTTATCACGGTCTTAATAATGCATAAAGACCATTCACATGTATGCGTGATGCATCCTTCCTTACAATAACACTGGGTATTCAGTAATGCTATTCCTCAGCCGCATTATTGTGACAGTCCGATTAATCCGAGGTGACGCTTAGTGCAAACACATCTTGGCGTCATCCCGTTTTTCCTTGATGCAGTTAACCATAACATTTTGTGACTACGACTCCGTTCAACTGAACAAACAGACCTTGTGTATACCTGATCTGCACTTCAGGTAATTCCGTCGCCGAAATGGCTTCTAAAATGTAATGTATTCCGCAGTTGCTGTTTCTCACTCCACCTTCCACGTGAGTTAGTTTGCCGTTGAATGATCACTGGCACTGTATGATTTTTTTCATCCGACGCGGTTGTTTGATGTACTCTGAAGATCTCCCAACTATAATAGTTACCGCAGTAATTATCAACAGCTGCATAACAGTGGCTGACACTGATGCCTAACTGTTGCAGACGCATGAAAAGAAAAATGCAAGCCCTACCATAAGTAAAGCAGCCAAAAAAATTTGCTACGTGCGATTTGCTTGTGGTCACTTTTGTCTGTATACGTAGTACGTACTCGATAGCAGATTATGAAGCTGAAAGCAACGGTTGATGGTGGGACTATTGCACGCATTGATGACACAAACATGTTATTTGATACTTAGTCATAATTGTTGTTACTGTTGTGGAGTTAACCAACATTTCAGTCCAACTGCCCTAACGTAACACGGCAACTATGCCTTGTTAGTTGCGTGTACTATCGTGAACACCTCAGTGGAACACATCTGGTGTTGGCTGTCAAGGGAGTAGTGTGATGACTGATGTCGATGGTTCGTATACTAGTTGCCGTATGAAAACGTACACGTCGGTGTATACTCCCGCCACGTTTCCTCATCCATGTCGAGATGTGTTCTGAGGACGGATACTGCTACTACTGCTCCATTATGTCAATGTAATCCACCTAGCAAATACATGAAAATAAGTTAATCTAGTAGTCGAAATAAACTAAGGCCTTAGAAGTGGACTTAGAGTGTAGCCGTAGTGTAAGTTATCATAATGTTGACAGCGTTGTGTGTACATTGTACACCGGCTTTTAGCCGCCACTGCAACAGAATGCTAACATCGTTTCCTTCTTGTAGCAGTTGTGAAAACGCTCCTAGCTTTGAAACAACAGGCAGGGTGTCTGTGAAAACCTGACTAGTTATTCACTGTTGGTTGTGTAATTTCTTGTTCTGCTGACCGATGTTTTATGGAGCCTGTTTTATAGTGTGTTGATGCGAAGTTGTTGAATTGCTCACAATGATCATTCTGATTGCACTCAACTTTCTGATCCATCAATCCTTTGCGTCATGAGGATTTGTAAAGATGAAGCCGAATCATTACATCCCTGTAGCAGAAAAAAATTCTGTTACAGCAACAGTTTCTCGCTTTTGATTCTCTAGATGAACCATGAATGTATTTGGGGTTGGTCTCAAAGGCCTTTTCATAGATGTTCTGGGTAGCGTTTTTCATTCGAGGTACCTAAATTATACAACTCTTCGAACCCAGACGTTAGAATTCACAACGCTAGTTTGATTTCACCTAGGTGCATTTGATACGAATAGTTTTGTACACATGTTCTTACATAGTGGGTCGATATCCGTATAGTTGTCAAATGTCTACTCATGCCTGATTTGAATACTGGACTTGATCTTTCTACCGAAAAGCAGCTTATTGGTGGTGTATTTGATACTCGAGCACAACGCATGGCCAACGGTGAACATTACTATAAATGTGTACAATTTACTGTTACCACATTTCGAGTTCCACTTTTAATACAAGGAACACTGTGCTTCACGAAAATTTCTCGCACATCTCATTCGCAGGCTATGCGACTATACGATAGTAAGTTACGAGTGGTCAAATTCTGTTAAAGACTGATGTGCAGCTGAGAGCAACTATTTGATCTGATGTCATGTTGTTGCATGTTCACGGACACATTGTCCATTTACCAAATCCCGTGAACAATACACATGTGAAGAACAAGCAGGATTCCGATTCGGTCGACATATAACGTGCTCGATTTTTGCCCTTCCTCAGATACTGGAGCGTTCTTTCAAGTGACTGACGGTTGTGGCCTTTCCGTACTTAAAGGCTGTCTTTAATTCTTTTGCTTATACCGTCCTTTAGAACTATTTCTTTCGCCATGGAATCTCAAAGAAATATATAATTGCGTCATGGTCGTTGTATGTTCAATATTGTTGTAACTTGGTATACGGCTTTCGGTCGCGTGAACAGACAACAGAATAACGGTTAGTGGAACGGTAGATAACAGAACGACGGTCAGCGATAATGAACAACTACGGAGTGTGCACGATTAATACGTATCTTCCCGGCCAAACCAACCACCCAATGCTAACGAATGAACACAGAGAAAAGACTGGCCTCCGGACAGAGCCACTTTATATCACTCAATCCTAAGACAGCACGGTCACAAACTAGACCGTATTCAAAGGGTTTGTGACCAATCAAGAAACATGGTCAGAAAGTGGATCAGACAAAGATTCACACAGTACAGTGATGTCCCAATCAAAGGACGAGTGTGTGGGCGGGCTGCAAGGAATTGGCACAAAGATTGAGAACGCACGTAAGGGGTGAAGTGGCACATGACCGTGCCGTCTATGAAGGTCACTTCAAACAGTAATGAGTTAGGCTATTGCGAAGGCAAATAAAACGGTATTTCCGAAAAATTGGGTTCTTCCCCGACAAATATGCAAACAAGCTGAGCGTTCATTTGCAACTATCTCGTCATTTCTTTTTGCCGGAGATGCCTGTTCTCTCCTTTCCTGATCACTTATAAGTTAATCGACATAGAGCATGCAGACGATATTGTCCTGCTTAGTGCGTCTGCTGAAGGATTGCGGACTACTTGGAACAACGTGTGACCGTGTTGAATTAGAGGCTTTCTTGCCCCCCGCCCGTTTGAGGCTGTGGGCCGTATCACACGCTCAAACAACTCCACCTCAACTCATGGTGTTACTGATGAGGTGTTGATGAAATTGCTAAAGATACGTGTCTTTGTCAACCTGTTATATCTGTGGCACTAAATCACGTTTGGTTAATAATGTTTATGCGCAATCTATTTCGTTCCATAATTCGGAACCGTGGCGTGTTCGTGACAAAGATTCCAATAGAATATCCGCATTTGCCCATTATGGTTTTTTGCCGTCTGACCTACAGCAAGCGAAGTGCTCACGTGAACAACACAGCTGTCCACTAACGCGTAATTCGAAAAACTCCGGTTACACGATCCCTTGTGCAAATAGTTCAAATGCATACTCTCCTGTAGTTGAGTCACATACTCCGCATGTCACTGGGCCCTATTCGCTAAAACCATCGATAGCTGAATAAGGCCGTGGGGTGTTCACACCACATGAAGACCTTGATGGCTCGGTCGTCTAGTGTGTAGGTGTTATAGCTTGCCTACACCTGCAACATTTCTAGTTGTAAAGGTCAATTTAAAAAAAGCCTTATCCGGCACTGACAAACTTATTTTTGTTTAATAGCCCTCAGTCAAGTGTATCTTTTCTCGACGTATTTCAGGTCCCTGATGTTCAGAATACGAACCGATTGGACGCCTCGGGTAGATGCGGCGTGCCGGAAGTTTTCATCTATATCGAATGTACCAGTTGTGTGTTAAAAGATTAGAACAAACTATTCATCCTTTCAAGCAAAATTCATGTCTCACAACTTATTAACCACCCCGCGTGTGTTGACATGATTATGAATGTTTGTGAGTGTCGGTCTTAATACCTTTCAGTGCAGTAGGCACAAGTTTATAGGTTAGTTTGGTTGCCTTTTTTCTGAAATTTGTTGGTTCTACCCATAGTTTTAATGCTCACATGAAATATTGCTTTCTCCGTATTTCTGTATTCGGTATCAACTCGCGTTTCTTCATTTGATTTCAGTACCCTGCGAATTACTTGTTCCCAGGAACCGCTAGAGTTCAGCTGGCCAAATGTTTTGCACGTGAATCCCCTTACATACGGTTTACACAATTTATACAGCTGAGTTTTGCATCCGTGTATGTAAAATAATTATTGATGAAATAACTTTCCGTCTTGCATTCGTTTCCAGTCTGTATGTATGCCTCTCCTTTCTGCTATTTGTACAAGCTATCCATCACTAGGTAAGCCTTTCTTCCTTCGGCCTAATTGTTGTGGGAATCTTTTGTTATCACTTTACTTTGCGGATTTTGACCATTGTTTCTACTTTTCGCGTTTTAATTCAGTGGCAAACTTGTACATAGTATGGTAATCGTAGCAAGAAATATATATAATTTTATTCAGAAATATAATTCATATAAATTGCATTTTACTTTATCCGTATGCGTCCTACTGTCTTGTGGATATTCGTGCAGGAAGCCATCGCTGCATACGTCATCCCTTTATTCCTTATCTGAAGTTTCTGTTAATGATATCGTTCGCCTTCATATTTTTTTACGCTTCATTTTATCTAAAACGTTTTTTAGTCCCCCTTCAACCATTTCAGAGCGTGGGTGCATTTGCTAGCTACGGTGTTTCGATAGAGCCCATGCGTTCCACGCCTTAGTGGCCGAATATATTGTCTGCTGTTCGACGCTATTGTGCATTCTACTGTCGTCCATAGTGATCCCTCCTCTTTAGATATGCGTCCATATGTGCCATATGCCAACAAACACGTCGTGATGTGGAATTTAAGAAAACGATGTCACTTATTAGCCGTGAGATGTCTAATGTTTCTGTCGTCGAGACTCCATGCTACTCTTGCAGCAGTTCAGCCGATTCCTTTAAACTGCACGTTACTCACATGTGTGAAACTTCGCCATTGTGCAAGTCACATATTGCGCAGTATGTGCTACCGCTGCAACTATTGCTATCGGTCAGCGCTTTCCTCAATCACTATTCCTAAACATTCGAAATGAAACTGAGATAGCGTTGTCACTCGTATTATCATTTCAATGATTATAAGCTCTTCCGTACTAAACTGGTCGTCATGGAATACTTTTGGGATTTTGTCCCATCAAGCATCTCCGCTGAAAGCATGCGGATCATACTGAATAAAGTGATTGATCATATTTGCATCGACTGTGCCGTCTTCTGTTAGGAGTAACTGTGCAAAGCTATCTTAATTGCGCTGATTCTGTAGTGGTTCTTCCGACTAAAGTAGATGCTAGTTCCTGATCTTGTCCACTCTCGTACGGAGAATAAGCAGTGTCTATGATATCTGGTCCTTCATCAGTGTTCTTCATTAGCAATTGCGCTTTCTATCTGTACTCGCTTGGACGTTTGGGGTCAAACCTTCATGAACTCACTTTTGGTAGCCGTGCTTTATGCACAGTAGCTTGCAATCGGTTTATCTGAATGTTTCACACAATTTCACCTTATCCCATTGAGGGGAGAGCTTTACCGTGGTTTAGTGTTTCCTTTTGTGGCCATAAGAGCTCGTTGACGAATTTTCTTTTAGTTCGTTTACACGAATTCGGTACGTGATCGCATTACTTTTATTTCGCTCTGCCCATTTCCATGACATTCGGGAAGATGACTATCCTCGTGTTGGTTTGAACCAAATCTTTGTAACGGATGATGTAAATTATTAGTTCTAAAGTGCTTTATATAAACACTTTGCGGTTCATACGGTTCGCCGAATTTGTGGGTTACCGTTTTTTGCTTAGATCTAGTGGTCATACAGATTATGTTCTGATAAAGCGGTCGTATGTTGTTAAGATATATATTTGCCCCACCCTATTGATTTAAGATTTTTTTTATGCAAGCTGAATTAAAAAAATATTTTTCAGGCTTTCGCTATTGATTCAGATTTGAAAGAACTTGCTCAGTTAAAGTCTACGTTACTGCAGTTGACAAGTCAACTCGATGCCAATCCGACTTCTTCAGATCGAGGTGAATTGATTGGCCTTCGTACACAACTGGCAGAGCTGGTTGTTCTGAAGGAAGAACAGGTGCTTGAGAGCAAAAAGTCGGCATTGTTAAGACTTATTCAAGAGCAGTTACGGCCTCCACACGGCGAAAATGCGGTTGCCTTAATTAAAAACTTACACGATCAACCTGGTTTTATGACTACAACGGAGACAGTCGACAGTCTGGTAGGTCATCGCTGTAGTATTCCTGGCTGGACGTCACGTGGAGAGTTCTTCTACCAGAACGCCGTCGTTTGCGGTATAATAAACGATGATCCAACCGATGTCTTGGAACACGCGGCTCGCGTACGCGTATTTTTAGCTCATCCAACCCAGGCGAACGATGTACCTTGTCTCCATTTTGTCGACAACGGCTTTTGTTTTCTTGGAATACGCTGCCCTTATTCGCATGGCAAGGTTGTACATGTGAAGGTGAGTTGTTAAGTAATTTCCATCAACTCCTTTTGTCCAATAGAGTTTTCCGTCGAGTAGTCAATCGGATATTTGAAAGTGGTGTTCGCATTATCATTAAGTTACTTGATCGCAATGGGTTGTATCATGTCAGCTCTTAACAGACAACCGCTATTGGACTGACAGTTCATCGGCTTCCCTCCACCCAAGTGATCAACCTTTAATCGAAAAACCTTGCGCAGAACTAAACATTTCTCTAATCTTATGCCATCTGGTACACGTAGTTGTCCGTCGACGGTTGAGTTGCGTTCGTCCTCTGGCGATGGAATTTGCAGCTGGAATGTCTTCCCTGTCACTTGAGTACACTTGTCAGCCGGCTGGTTTCTCTCGGCCAGATGTTATGCACAAACTTGTTGATAATATGACTGTATACATATTCGCTAGAGTATCCCTGATAATTTTTTTTTAATCGTCACACTAGTCGAACGGTGACAGTCTTTAGTGCTTTTATAACCTCCGCTCCGTGTCTCATATTGGCCAAGGTTTTTGTCAAGAAAAGTTGTTCTCCAGTGGAGAATTTTTAAGCCGCTACACGATCACTGTACGTTCTTCTGATGAACGTTGAGGGACGCACGTATAACGAACGACGCCAAATACCAGAATCAAACGAAGTCGCTGGAAACCGTGGTACTGTTCACACAAACAATATAATCACTTACAAGAAACAAACCTCAGTTTGTTTGCGTTCGTGGGATAAGATACGATCGTTGGCCGCAATAAGCCGTCAAGGGTCCAAAAGCCACAACAAGTACAGGCACAGGTAACCGACAGGCAATGACGAGCCGACGAAATGCGATCGGATCGGTCTAATGTGTGTCTAAATAGCCGGCCTTCGGGCAGACCGATCAGTCAGCAACAGTTTCACGGTAGCCCATAGGGAGGCCGTATTCACAGGGGTGGGGAGAGTGAGACCGGCAGATAATGGTTTTGTGGGCAGGTGAGTGAGGTTCAATGACTGTGGAACGCAGGGTGGAGAAATCAGCGCTTTTAGACGCGGATTGTGTGAATACCAATAACAGGCGTCTAGTTAGATGGGTTCACGGGGTTGAGTGCGACAAGGTCAATCGAGGGGAATCTTGACCTCCAAAATGTCCTACAGTCACAAACATTAACGGATTATTCCGGATAAATGCCTCTGGGCTGGTGAACTAATGGGACATTTCTCAAACAAGTCCGAGCATGTGATGGGTAACTGTCTTTTTTTCAAATTCGTATGATGATGCCTTGTTAATCTTTTTCCTAAATTCATAGTGTGTGTCTGATGCTATGACCTTCAATATCGTGTTCATATCAGTGGATTCGTTCTTTTCGATGCATTTAATTTTGTGCCTGACACTGAAGAACGTGATTTGTTTCTATGGTTTGCTGCAACCTCTGAGGCGTTTATCTGTTTCCATTTTTGATGTTGTTGGAACTTATTGATCCAACACTGATCACCACTTGGAACTTAATTAATCTGTATGTTGCAGGTTTTTAATGGCAAATTCATGGTCCCCTACAATTACGATTCGCTTTATTTCTGAGATAGTCATTTCATTTTAGTATCGTATCATCTTTGTTAAAAAGGTGAACATATATCTCCCATCGTTATCAATCGCTCCTGTCGTTTACTCTCAGTTATACTCGTTGTTGCAAGCATCTGGGTTATTTTGTTTGTCTATCAATGCGAGATGTCTATAACAACCTAGTGCTCAGGAGAACTTTATACTTGACAGTCATTCTGGTGGAACCATTTCCTCCACTTGGTAGCGTTATTTGATGTTAAGTTGTTAACTTTGCAGTCGGTTTTTAATGCTGTAAACCGCCGCACTTAAACGGATGGGGATACAAACGTGGTGAAACTACAGATGAACCGATTGAAATTATACGAAATGCCTATCTCGTCACATCGAGAATACTTGTGTGAATTATTGCCTTGCAGTTGGAACCGAAACAAGCCAAATGGACCCCAGTACTCATTTAGTTGAAGTGTCTTGACATGTATCATCTGTGGATTAGTCGTTTTGCGCACGAAATGTGTGACTTAAGCATCTTCATCGGATTTACAATTCATTTTCCAACAAGCCAGTGACTGACTTCTACTTCTTCTGCGTCCCGTTGTCCAATGAAAGACAACTAATTTTGTATGTCCGTGATCCAGAATGGTCGATGTCCGAATGTCTTTCGCTACTGCCATTTTCAGAGTGTTGCTTAGCACTGAGTCCGATCTAAGGTTCCGATCTCGATTCGTAGTAAGGGGAGAGACTTACATAGACCGGATGGCATTATCTTGCAGGTCAATTGCCATTCATGCCTACTGTGATCCACTTGACTGACTAACCGCCTTTCCCTACCATGTAACCGGTGATCGTCTGTTGGCATTCGAGTTGACAGCCTATGGTTTGGTCGTGCTCCAATATCGTATAAAACGCTTCATTATATGCATCTCGTAGGCTGACCTCTCCCGTCGTCTTCACGACGGATAACGAGTTGACTATTCAGTTTTAAAAACAATTATCATCAGACCTACTTGAAAATTCTTGATCTTATCATTTTTATTTTAGGACATTAAAGACTGGCGTTCTCCCGACTTGAGCAAGTTTATGTGCGAAGGACAACCCTGTTTAGTGAAAGACAGTCAATCTGTGCATGGACTGTGGCGACATGCACGCCTTCTTCTAACGGATCTAGATGCTCAGTGTTGTGTCATTGAATGGAGTTGCAACAAATCCTCAGCTCCTAAACATGGCTTTATAAACTACAGTTACGGTGAACTTGAGCATTCATTAGTCAATGTACCGATGAATTTAGTCCACTTCATAGATGATAACGAAGATGAAGTTTCGGGAGCAGGAGATAGTGATGAGTTTGACGGTCGTTCTGAATCAACTTATTCGTCCGGGGATGAAATCCAAGGCGAGTCGCTCAACGGTTTCAAGCCAGTGAAAATGTGGCCAAATTGTGACTCCAACGACGAACCAGCCAATAATGTAAGTTTCGTGCACACAATTTTCGTAAATTTCTTCCTGTGTTAGCGTATGGTGATCTGTCAGTTCCTCTCCCCAGATATTGACAAAGAAGACCCATTAACGATAGAACTGTGTAGAAAAAATGGGATTAACGCAGATGCATCATTGTTTGGTGCACAATCCTTATCTGGCTACTGTATGAACAATTATTGTTAATGAAATCTTTACACATAATTATCTTGGTCAATAGGTAAGGGTTCCAGTTATCGAGAAACCACTGGCCTATCTTTCGGTGCATCGGTGATGAATATAGACTTCGGTCATTGTTCGAATGGTCAGATAAGTCGGGTGAGCCCTTTTCTTGCAGAAACGGCCTGATGCCTGTCGCGACAGCTGAAGGCAGGACTGAACCGGGAAAGGTGGCATCCCACTGTAAATTCCTTACAACACATTTCATCCTGGATGTTAGAATTCGTTTCCGACGTCCGCGTGGCAGAGTGCACTGTTTCAGACAGTCACCGATTACCCTCCCTCGTGGTCCACTAGACTATTAGGTATTTTCTGTAGCCAACTCCGACAGGGTGTTTTCATATCTGAACCACGTTTTGTAGAATACGTTGACAGGTCTTATTCTGTGATGGTGTCGATAATATGGAAGTGCTGCCCTACAGGTTCGATTGCAAAATGGCTGAAGTTAGTTGGCCGAATCAAAGTTATTAAATATCCTAACACTCATTAATACATTTAATGTATCTTCCTGCCGCTATACGTATTAAACGAACAATCTCTATTTACTTCGTTACCCATAATCTCCGGGTTTAACTGAGTTTTGTTGGTCGTCATCAATCGTCAATCCAAGTTGCTGCCCATGGTCTTTTCCGCATTTTGCTTTCAGTCGCAGCAGCTCCAGACAAACAGACGGATCTTCACCAACTCAGGCTGTTAATTGTTCAATCTCTATCGCACAGAAACCTCCTTCCGTGCCCATTGTTTTGTCCATTCACTTGGTTGTTTGCTTCATCAAAAATCCATTGGTTGACGGTGGAAGAGTCTCCAATATATATATATATATATATATATATATATAT
>LUCH01017597.1:0-30635 GCA_013368495.1 Paragonimus heterotremus
CACGTTTTCCACCACTTCCCGCATGTGTTCGTTCTCCAAATTGTTCATGGTAAAAGTATTTCCGAGGGAGCAGCTACTTGTGTGGACATATACTGCATACGCAGACGTTGATCATAGCTTAAGTCAATCAGGTGGAGCAGCTACTGGCGTGGACGCATACCGCATACTCTGACGTTGTTCGTAGTTTGAGTTAATCAGGTTTGAATAGCCACTAGTGCAAACGCACACTGCATTCTGTGACGCTGTTGATAGTCTAAGTCAATCGGGTGGAGCAGCTACCGGTTTGGACTCATACTACAGTCTGAGACGTTATTCATAGATCAATTGAATCAAGTTGGAATAGCCACTAGTGTGAATCCATACCTAGCAGTTCTTCATAGCTTAAGTGAATCAGGTAGAAGCAGCTACTACTATGGACGTATACTGCATTCTGCGACGTTGTTGATAGCCTTAGTCAATCGGGCGGGGTATCTTCAAGTGTGAACCCATGTTGCATACCACGGCGTTATTCACTGCTCAAGTGAATGAGGTTGAAGCATCTACATGTGTAAACCTATATGAAATACCCAGACGTTATTCCTAGCTTAAGTGAACCGGGCTGGAATGACCCCTAGTAAGGACTTAAACTTCATACTCGGACGTTCTTCATAGTTTCAGTGAATCAAGCTGAAATAGCCATCAGTGTGAGAGCGATGATGATGAGAGCGAAACTCGAGTCTAGTGCTTCTTTTTGAAATGGGCCGACTGGAAAGTTTATGGGAGTGCGACAGCTGCGATCAGTTGTGGGTGATGTTCAATCTATAAGTCGATTTTTATCAGTCATATCCGCCATGCTTTACCATTTATTGATACCACTGTTGTTAACATTTCCATGAAATTAGGATATACACAGGAATAAAGACGAGGTGACCCGCAGAAGTAATGACACTGAAGAACACTCCCAGCTGAAAGGATGACGCTTAATACGGCAATTGTGCAGTTCGCGGGTATTGTGATTTAAGGCCTGAATAAGTTGAAAACGGCTATTTGGGCGCGAAGAGAGATTTTTCACATTTTTCATAAAATATTAAAATGCATATTACAGGACAAATATATAGATTTCTTCGAGTATGATAATTGTGTTGCAATGAGAAAAATCAGCTATACCTAAAAATTGTTCATATTCGCTCTTTTGTTGAGAAAAATGTGTAACCATTTTTTTCAACAAAAGCATAATGTTAGATTCCCTAATCGATTTTACTTTCAGGAAATGCCCCCATCGAACTTTTCATGTTGAAATACAGGTTCCCCTATCCGGAAACGCCTAATTTTGCGTGGTTTTGGAGATGCAATTGAATTTGTAATTTTCGACCACTTTGCGTTTGCATTGCATTGTACACGAAACATCTCAGTAATTCGTAATTAACGCTTTGGCGCCACGGTCACTGGTTAATTATTCACCTGAATTATATATTCAGCCTGTTCCCCTGATAGAATTTCCGATGAAAAACGGTCAGTGTTTTCACCTGGTTGCTTCTACATACGGCAAGGTGTAAAAATGGTTAACATGTCCCAATCCGTCGTTAACAACGTGTGTATTGTTTCGTTTATCACTAACTGACTATGCCTGAATGTAGCCTGCCATACGTACGCTAGTCAATGCTCATTTGTCAGATATATGATGACCAAATTTGATGCTCGTTAGTTATCAGACGAAAACATTAGTTCCCACTTCTACCATTCAAACTGTAACCCGCTTATCTTCGTATCATGGACGCTTATGATTCCGATAACTATCGGTCTATTTTTTAAACGCCTGCAGAAATCACTGACAGCTGCCAGTATGTTATGTCATTTTTGGCCAGAACTGAAGGAGATCATTATAACTTAGCCCCAGCGGTCTGAATACACGTACATTCTGATTTCACTCGTGTTCTTCTTAACAACGTCGATCATAGCTTGAATGAACTGGACGAAGCAGTTGCCAGTGTAAACGCACAATGCATTTTGGTGCACGGTACACTAAGTCGTTTTCCCCAGATACGAATTAACCAGACACGAAATACAAAAGGCCGTAGAGAGAAGAGACCGAACATTTATTGCCGGAAATATACAGATGGCTTCTTATTGCGCTGGAAATGGCACCGACACGTAAGTTAGCTACAGAGGCTACAGACCGGCCGTCGACGAGCGATTAAACCGGATGTGTTGTACCCACGTGTGCGCTCGTGTTCGCGCCGTAGTCACATGGTATGCAGATAATCAATTGGACAACATGCATATGCGAACTTTCTTAGTAGCCTAGATACCATATGTAACTGAGTTTTGGAACTGTTTTACACATCATACCGCAGGCAGGCCAGTGAAATCTCCAGGTCGCTACACAGCTCCCCCTAGAGGAGTACTGTGTCAAGAACCCCTCGATCCTGATGAGGATAACTAGGGCCAGCCACCCTTGGCCTGATCTGGTTCATGGCATACAAGCTGATATCCAACCAGCCTGCAATTGCTATGACAAGTCCCAGACGCCGCAGGTGGAAGAGCACTGATGACCACAGTTCCTAGCGAGCTCCCACTCGAGTACCCTCCCTTAAAGGTGCCAAAACAACCGCAAAAATGTCAATGTTCGAGTAGGGGTGTGCAATGAACGTTCGCGAACGACACCAAATATGGGGTCGGAGATGGTCGCGATCGGTGGTGCCACATACTTCGTGCCGGCGTCGGACAAAACATGTGACAGAAAATTAAAGGAAATCGGCTGAACATCGGTAAAACGACAAGTGACGTACTCAACAGAGTTACGCGACAGTGAGCGAGCGTTTGAATAAATGATATGGACAAAAAACACCCAAATTTTGGTATTGAAAAAGTTTTGATTGTTTTTTCGTTTTGCGATTGTTGGTACATACAATCCTACCGTTCTACTAAACGCTTCGGCCAGTGTACTTTGCGTCTAACACGAGTAATGATCGATGACGGGGATTTCAGTAGTTCCGGGACAGGCTCACACGTGTTGCTGTCAGGAGAGTCGGCTAGCAAGGGTTGGCTGGTGGACAAGGAAGGACACGACTGAGAGGAGGTATTCGGATATCGGCCCGTCGGGGATGATACCCGGCGATGAATTTTAGCTTGCTGACAAGCCAAACAAGTGCGCGCCCGATTTTCGATGTTCTTTTGCATAACAGGCCAAAAGTACCTACCGGAAATGAGCTTGGCAGTGACCCGGATGCCAAGATGGGCGATATTGTGTAGTGTGTCGCACAAACGTCGTCGGAAGAGATGAGGAACCAGTGGACGCGGATGTCCAGCTGAAGTATCGCACATAATCGTGCCGGTAGATGCTGGCAAAGGTTGATCCGTCAGACGCAAAGCAGTTTGTTGGCAGGAATCGCGGAAATCTACTTCCGAACATTGCGCGTTGGCCATAGAGTTTAAATCGGTTGAGTCGTGACTAGCTTGCGCTGACACTCGAGATAAAGCATCAGCCACAACGTTACCGCTGCCGGAAACGTGGCGTATATCTGACGTGAATTGAGATGCGAAGTCTAAATGCTGAACTTCGCCGGTCTAACGTCCATCGGACTTACTGCTGAAAGCAAAAACCACCGGTTTGTGGTCGGTGAAAATCACAAACTGGTTTCTCTAGAGAACATGTCGGAAATGACAGGCGACCGAGTAGATTGCTAACAATTCACGACCGAACGTGATATACCTTGTTTCAGCCGGAATTAGACGCCTGGAAAAGAAAGCGAGCGGTTTCCAGAGTCCATCGACGAACTGTTGAAGCACGGCGCCGACTGCGGTGTCTGACGCGTCAACAGCCATACTCATTGCTGCAGCTGAGTTGAAGTGATTTAACATGACGGCAGTAGCTAATGCATCCTTAGTTCGATCAAACGATTCGATGGCTGCCGCTGATAACTCTACGTCTCCGTTGACACGGCCGCGGATTAAGTCGGTTAGGGGCTGCATAAGCTGAGTACAGTGAGGAATTAATCGTCCGTAATAGTTTACCATTCCGTTAAATCGACGGATGGCGGCGAGAGTTGTAGGATGGGGAAAGTCGCGGATTGCTTTTACCTAATCAATCAACGGTCGAGTTCCGTGCTGACCAACGCAGTGTCCCAGGAACTCTATTGAAAACTGGCCCAAAGCTCATTTGTCCGCATTAATCGCCATCCCGAAAGTTGCTAATCTGCGGAAGAGCTGTCGCGAATGATTCTGGTGTTCTTCTTCCGACGCGCTTGCAACTAATAAGTCGTCGATGTAGGGAAGAACAAAATCTAAACATCGTGTGACGTCGCCGATAAAACGTTGAAATGTTTGTGCGGCGTTTCGTGAACCAAACGGCATGCGTAGAAATTCGAATAGGTCGAATGAAGTGATGACGGCTGTGCTTGCGACATCGTCTTCCGCCACCGCAATCTGGTGGTAGGCGCGCACCAGATCGATTTTTGAGAACACACGGGTACCATGAAGGCTAGCCATGACGTCCTGTATATGCGGGATTGGGTACCTGCCAGGTACCGTGGCGTTGTTGGGCGAACAATAGTCTCCACAAGGGCGCCAATCACCCGACGCTTTTGGGACCATGTGGAGTGGTGAGGATCAGGGGCTACTAGACGGACGAACAATTCCAGGCTCTAACATGTGCTCATACTCGGCGCGAGCTATTTTTAATTTGTCCGCCGTCAACCTGCGAGCTTTGGCGAACACCGGCGGGCATACCGTGACTATGTGGTGCCTTGCGGAACCTGTGCTGGCAGGTAGTGATGAAGACTGTCGAAAAAACAGTTGGCTAAGAAATTAAAAGAAGTTAATTTCATAGAGCTTTGATACACGGGGTTGACTGACATCCTATCGGTCAAAATCACGGTAACGGTAAGCTTTGTCGTTTGATCGACTAGACGACGTCGTCTGGGGTCTACCAAAACGTCGAAGTGCTGGAGAAGGTCGATGCCGATTGTCGCCATTTGGACGTCGGCGATCGTAAAGATCCAGCGGAAGGGCCTACGAAAACCCAAGTTGAGCGTGCGAGAACGCTGACCGAACACTTTAACAGTGCTTTTGTTGGCCGCGCAAAGGTTAGATGTAACCGATCTTTTTAAGTCGTGGGCCTCAGGCGGGATCACGCTGACCTCAGCACCTGTGTCGATAAGATAGCGAATCTCCAACTCGTGATCTTTTAGAAAGAACAGACGGCCTGGCGGACGGGCTACGTCGGTAGCCGTGAGGAGTTGTCTGCCCCGTTTGCTGACTGGACCAAAAGTACAAGGATGTCGGCATCGTCGGACTTTGTTGCCAAATTGCTGATGATACCAGCAATGGTGGGGATTAGCGTTCGGTAGCGATTGGTGAGGTACATGCGACCCTGGGCGGCTATTGTGTCGTCGAGTGGGTGTAGTCGAGCGTGACCTCGAACGCTGCGTCGTTAAAGCCTGAATTTGCCGGGTAAGGCTAGCTACTTAAGCAATCAAAGTGGCAATCGCGCCCTGACTATTCGATGCGAGCTGGGAAACACTATTACCGTACGTTTCCCTGATTCGGTCGGCAATATCAGCTAAAGTTGACAAGGTCGCCAACGAGTTTGCGCCAAGGATGCTTTGCATATCCTCGGGCAAACGTCTGAGCCAGATCTGCTTCAGAAGAGTCTCTTCTACCTGTGTCGTACCTGTTAACCGTTGCATGTGGCGAAGGAGCTGCGATGGTTTGCGGTCACCGAGCTCAGTCGCACTCAAAAGCTGAGCAATACGTTGGCGGTCTGACAAACCAACGTGCTTAATTACGGCTAATTTGAGTTGCTTGTAGGGTTTCGTGGAGTCCGGTGACTCCAGAATATCGTCCACCTCTTCAATGACGTGAGGTGGCAGTGCCGCAACTACGTGATGGAAATGGGTTAGCTCTGAACTAATCTGTCGTAGCGCGAACGTGGCTTCTAATTGAGCAACTCACGACTTAGGATTGTTCTGTCGAAATGATGCGAACGGTACGGATAGTGCACTGATCGAAGCGTCTGGCAAAACGTCGGGTTGGGCGTCCATTATAGCAAAACAGATAATAAATCGAGTCAAAAACGAATACACGAAATATATAAAACTAGTAACTCACAGTTATACAAAAGATATACGTGTGGAAGAAAATTATTCGAGAAGGCTCACCAACTAACAGTGAACTGGAACAAAATTCTGTAGGAAAAATTATTACCATTCGGGCTCACCGATGTATAGTGAACCGATGCAAAAATGCTCGAGGAAAAATGATCATAATTTGGGCTCACCAAATTGGCGCACGGCACACTAAGTCGTTTTCCCCAGATACGAATTAACCAGACACGAAATACAAAAGGCCGTAGAGAGAAGAGACCGAACATTTATTGCCGGAAATATACAGATGGCTTCTTATTGCGCTGGAAATGGCACCGACACGTAAGTTAGCTACAGAGGCTACAGACCGGCCGTCGACGAGCGATTAAACCGGATGTGTTGTACCCACGTGTGCGCTCGTGTTCGCGCCGTAGTCACATGGTATGCAGATAATCAATTGGACAACATGCATATGCGAACTTTCTTAGTAGCCTAGATACCATATGTAACTGAGTTTTGGAACTGTTTTACACATCATACCGCAGGCAGGCCAGTGAAATCTCCAGGTCGCTACAACATACCCAGGTTTTGATTACGGTTTATGCAAACTGGACGTAGCAGCGATTAAGGTCAACATATGCGACATAGTTAACCGGTGATCATAGCTAAAGTGAACTGGACGGAGCAGCTACTAGCATGAATATATGTGACATATTTGGACGCTGATCATATCTCAAACAAATTGGACGGAGCAGCTACTAGTGTGAACGCATACTAAAGGCTCATGCGTTGATCATAGGTTAATTCAACTGGACGGAGCTGCAAACAATGTCAATACATGTGGCATAATTACGCACATACGGGCCGGTGTGTACGATGATGGGGCGTTCGTAGTAACCGCAGTGGGCTCAACATCTAAACGTGATGCAATGGATTCCGTCGGAATGTAATTTATTTCAACTGTTCTCCGTATTTCAAACCTCGATTTAGGTCACGAGGTTGCAAAAACTACCGGCGGAAATATGAAGCGTGTAAGCGACATTATTCCGTTTGAGAAGACTCCATATTTGGAAATACCCCCCTTACGCTAGAGGAAGCATTCACAATTACGGTACACTGGGCGTTCAAGAACAACATAACATTCGCAGCGTTCACGGTGGTCTACTTTGAGAGCAGACGAGAAACATTCGACCTATTATCCCTCATCCGAAGACGCGTTCCAGTTAGCGGATTATATTATCCAATTTTTTCACTTCCTGCCGACCATCATAATAATCACGGACGAATGGAGAGCCCACAGATCCTTGGATGAAATAGTTCGTTACAAGCACCGGAAAATCCGTGGTCCTTCGCTGCGAAGCACTTTTATGCATTATCTGAATCAAACGAACGGCAGTTCCAGTAACAACTTCAGGAGATCTGTTGGCGAAAACAAAATCCTGGAAACATGATGGTAAAACTGCTGTTCGTCTCACCTCATACGAAAACGTCGTTAATTATATAATATACTTCGATATTATTGCACGCGCTGGTTATTCCGATTCATATCTCGCGCTGAGATTGGTAGCTGCTCCGCCTGGTTGACTTAAACCATGATCAATGCCCAATTATGCTGCACTTGTTCACCTTAATAGCTGCTCCTTCCAGTTGACTTAAAATATGGCAAACTGTGCGTACACACCTACAACTGCTCCGTCCATCTATCCTACCTTACGAGTTATGCCAAGCTGTATCCCGTGCCTAGACACTTATAACTGCTCCGTCCATTCGAGCTACGTTACGGGTTCAGCTAACCTGCGCTCCATGCTTAGACACTTATAAGTGCTCCGTCCATTTGTCTTACCCTACGAGTTGAGCCAAAGTGCACTCCACGCTTAAACACCTATAACTACTCCGTCCATTTGTCCTACCTTACGAGTTAAGCCAAGCAAATAGGTGGACGAGTGAAGTCACTGGGGACGAAGACGTGGGGATGGAATCTTGAATTATCTATTTGATAGTTGTGGATAAATCTACAAACCTCCTCCGCTTTTTTCCAGTACATAATGTAGCCTTCAGTTTCCATGTGTTATGGATGTCTTTTTAGATGACTGAAACCGTGTGTCACATGAAGTCTTCATCATCATGTCGTTCATCGCATCTGATAACCGCAAGAAATCTGTGTACGCATATATGGAGGAACTTACTTTCTTCGATTATATTAAAAGGTTAAGCCCTCCAGGTGATGTTGGTTCGCGCTTTCTTCGGCCCGTGCGCAACCGGTGCACTCTCAACGGACTGGTCCAAGCCGACATCCGTTGTCGGTGGTGTGCGAGACTTGCTTCCCACAATCACCGGGGGAGTGCAAGCAACGGATGAAGTAGAAGAAACGGACAAAAATAAGGATACAAAACTTGTGCTTATCAGGAGACTGAGGTTGAAGCTGCTTGCCACAGAATGGACACTCGTTCATATCTGTCAGTTGGATACATTTGGAGTAAAAAATTCAGCTAATCGGCATCACTGCAATAGCTGTTCACCTGTACTAGGTCACCGCCGTGTCCACCCGGCAATCCTGTTTCAGGCTTCTTCATCCACCTCTGTAGCACACCGCTTGCAGCTGAGCTCAAGGGGATGTCGTATAAAGGTAAGCCAGTCTTCACACGCTCCACTATCTTATTGACAAAAGCAAAGCGGTGGGCCTATCATCCATCGAATTGGTAAGTTGTACCGTGCCATCCACCGCCCATCAATGGGGATGTGACCTTTGAACACGGAAATGAAAACTATAAAAGACCTTATCGTAGGGGTGGAACTGCTTCCGAAACACCGACAGAAGATGTATGCATAAAAGCTACATTGTACGGCGAGAAGTATATTCGCATGTGTCCCCTACGCTGTCCACGGCGAAATCGCCACCATATTGTCGCACACGAAGCTGCCATGTTCAAGGTTATTACTAGAGGACCGCTTACCTTACACTCAGGTAGTGTTTCGAAAGAGTCGTGGAGTCCGTCCCTTCAGGCGTTTTTAGACAAGGTGACTTAGAAACGTGGTCATTCTGTGAAGAATATTCTTCACGTACCAGTCAACGTCCACAACCTCACGACGGTCGCACCATAGGTCGCTTGTATTTTTACTCTTGCAGTGGCCACTCGCCGTGGATCCGTATTTTCTGAATGGTGACGGCCAGGATCTCTTGGGTGCGTTCTCTTCTCCAGCCGTCTCCTTACGTTTTCTGGCCTATTATTCGTTCGATTGCCAAAGTGGGCAACATCGCTTTGCGCACGGATGGCCCACTTAGGCTTGATGTACAGCCAGTGACAAAAAATTATTCAGAAATTTCCTATTCGTTCGGCCGATGATATATAAATCACGTTCGAGCCTACGGCAAACACTGTAAATTATCCCTCCTCGTTGTCTGCCGTAACCATTCGATGGAGGAGGAAATGACTGCGAAAAGAGTTTGTCTTTTAACAAATATGACGGACGAATTTTGCCCATGTACATGCTTACGTACGGAATCGCGTACCTGAAAGTAACACAACAGGATGTTGCAGCTGAACACCACGTGTTGCCCTCACCTGCGCAGCCATCTTATCCATTACACACCTCTTCACCGCAACCAGCTCACCCATCATTTCTCGAAAAATTTCGGAAAGTCTACGTAGTGAAGCTCACTTTTTAGCACGAAGGTACCCGTATATCACGGGCCGGCCATGTCTCATACCGTCTGTTGCTATGAACCGATATAAATTCCGGCTTTGAAAGTATGAGAAAATATACAATGATGTACTTGTGCCTGTTTGTCCACCGGGTGAAATCCACACTCGAAACTTGCTATAAACGTCGGAAAATTTCTACCTGCGGTGGCTGGGCAAAGCAAATACGAATATATCTGTTATTTAAACAGAACAGTCAGAGCACGAAAACTGGTAGATGCAAGCATTTCGTATTGACTCATCAGTACCAAATTTACGATAACATGGATCGGTTTTTTTATAGCAAACAATTCAGGGGGTTGGTAATCGATAGGCGGGTTAAGATAAGTCACTAGGTCCATATTTTTGTGTTCTGACTGTTTTATTTAAACTGCTGAAGGGAACTAACTGTTTCAACTATCCGTTATTATCCCGCATGGTGCGCACCACACCTACCGCACTAATGACCGATAGCACTTCGTCGTAGGATGGAAATCATATAGCAGACGATTTAGAGTGTAGTTGTGTTCCGACTCGAAAGAGCTCACAACTAGACAGGCAACTCGTCGGACCACATAAAGTCGTGGTCTGAAACATGTGTCGCGAGAACTGATTTGTAAAGGCTAACAACAGTTAACCCACTAGACACCTTGCACAGCCTTGCTTACCCTCCTACGCTTCTTGTACTTCGTACAACGATAATAAATCTTCACCGTTTTCTGGATTTCAGCGATTCTTCCGCGGGTTTGAGGTTGGAGGCTCAAGTCGCTCGGATCCAGTCAGTTTGTCCGTTTGGATGTCAGTGGTTTTCCGTTGACCAAAAAGGCAGTCATTGGAAACAGGGTGTAGCATCGCTTCAGGGGTTTACAGGAAATACTCAAAAAATGTAAAGTACTAATCTAACAAATCAGAATAAAATACTAATCCAGCAACTTCCTAAGTAAGTAAGAATCTAGTACCACTGTGAAACGGTCTCCAGAAGAATAGCTAACAACCTCCAGTGGCAGGTCGTTCTGGTGGTTGATAATCCTGTAAGAAAAAAATAGTTGCTGAAAAAAGGTACGCGGTCTAAGCTTATAGAGCTTCTTGTCATGGCCCCTTGGACCATTATCAACTATTGGAATGAACAATTGTTGCACGAGTCATGTACTGAAGAAAAGTGCGTAAGGAATAAGTCGCCGCGGAGTCTTCGAAATTCAAGTGAAAATCATATCACCTTACCTTACCCTACTTAAAAGCTGTTTTCGACTCACGGGTCGTCTCACGAACGTAAATAACGCCTACCTCGTCAATGTACCTCTAAAGACACTCCTGAAACTGTGAAAAAGTGTTAAATTCACGATTCCCAAACATCGTCTTGAAAGTCGCAATATAATCCATCTCCTAGAAATAAAAAATAAACAACCGAGAATAAGATAACGAACAAATGACAAGCATGAACAAATAAATTAAAAATAACCCCAGTGTCCGTGTGTCAACGTTGCCACATGCAATCGACCATAACGAAAGCAGCCATAGCAATTTCCGAAAACCAGCTATGATGAGACGGTTTTCAATTAATGATCAATTAAAACAAAGCCCTATGAGTCCAAGACGCATATTTCGACGGCTTCAATTTCTGCACCAGATACCAAGTTATTAAAACGATTTTTTCCGGGAAAATAATTTTCGGGAACACGACAGCTCAGAAACTCACGTTCTGCGGCTAGCATTCATGGCGTACTCAAGGCAACTTGTGTACTAGATCAAAGACTAGCAGGCATAAGGCAGTTTTATTCACTTAGGACATCCTTGGACTGGATGTTACTGGGGCCGCCCGGGTATTACGAGCGTACATTGACTGACGCTAACTGCCTCCAAATGGTAGACGCATCCACTGCCGAACAGATTCATAGGCCCTGCAATGTAGAGTTTGTCGATATAAAGAAGTTCACGCGTTCTCAATCAGTAGAAGATGACCGCGCCGTAAGCATAGCTAAAAACGAATGGACACTATGCTACCGCGCCGTATCGGCGACATCCTGAGACGAAGTTACCGAACAACGGGATAGTCGCGGGAAAATGTTTACAGAACCTAAATAATCGAATTATTCGGGATAACGATCACGTTTCGCGGAAGCAATGGAAGAAAGTCCCAGGCCGGGACGCTCTTATCCGTCAAAGTGAAGCCAAGGCGTGGAACAAGCGGGTTTTTATATTAAATACAAGAACCTCGAAGTGGTTCCGCGTTGTACTACACGGGACGTGGCAGATTATGCGAACGGTGCTGAAATGTACGTGTTTAGTAACGCCTCAGAAACCGGGTATGCGGCAGTGACTCATGCGTTATTTTCCCCCACATTGGGTCAGCTGTATTGCGCATTCGTGTTTGTTAGTGCGGTTACTATACTACGCCTTCAATTGTATGCGGCAGTTCTAGTGGTGAGAACCGAGACGGTGGTTCCACAAGAACTTCAAATGTCTTTCGAAAGCGTAACTTACAACACCGATTCAGCAGTTGTCTCGCATTACATAAAAGACGCATGCACTAGATTCACTGACGCTATTACTAACCGAATTGTTACAGTGCATAAAGGAACCATATGCGGCCAACGAAAAACCCAGCCGACTTGGCTTCCCGTGGTATTCGGAATCCGAAGCAATGGAGAATTCGGTTGAAAGGTCCCAAATTCCCACATAAGTGAGACGAATCTTCGTTTGGATACAGCCCTAAGTTGAATGCGCAAGCGGAAAACAAACGTAAGCCTCAACAAGTTTCCACTCTGCTCATTGCTCCCCCACTTCTTGAATTGCTTTAAGCAGTTGAAATCATCCGCGTGGCCTTCGTGTTCTAGGAGTTGGTTGTTAGAACACCACAGTGTCCGTAAAGATGGGGAAAAAAAACATTTCGAAGAGATATGAGGTGAATTTCCCGTTGGAGGGAGTCAAGTAGAAAAACTTTAGTCCCGTAGAGAGTGTAGGGTGGTAGTCATAGAAGACGGCTCTCATCCAATCACACTCTTCGGCAAATGGGACGCCTGAGAGGTGCACTCGGTGAAAACCGAAGACAGCGATCTCACCGAAGTGTGCGTTTGAGGTGTGCATTTTCGAACTCAATCATGCGCTCGTTTACCGGTTTGTGAGTGCCTTAGGTAGGAGTAGACGAGAACCAGAATTTCATTTGTGATATCTTCGTCAATTAGCACCCGAGTGGAATTTTGGTGACCGGTGTAGGACGTTTCTGGAAGTCGAAATTCTTTTCGATCGACCCTGTTGAACACTGCCCTTTGACCACGCCTAAATAGACGCCTATTCTTGTTTTTCCCACAACCCGCGTGCAATTTCACTAATTGCTCCATCCTGCCTCTCCTAATTATTGAGCTCCACTCCTTTGCCCACACACCTATTGTTGTCTGCCCGCCTCACCCTCCCCACCTCCTGTGAATACGGCCTTCCTATGGGCCGCCGTTCAACTGATGCCGACTAGTCGGTCCGTCCGAAAACCCGCTATTTGGACACACATTAGACCGGTCCGATCGCATTTCGTCGGTTCGTCATTGCCTGTCGGTCGCCTGTGCTTGCACTTGTCATGGTTTGTGTATCCTTGACGGCCTGTTGCGGTCTACCATTGTATCTTATCCCACGAACGCAAACGAATTGGGGTTCGTTCCTTGTAACTGATTATATTGTTTATGCTGATAGTACCAAGGTTTCCGGCGACTTGACTTGATTCTCGGCTTTGGCGTCGTTGGTTATACGTGCGTCACTCAACGTTCGTCGGAAGAACGTACAATTAGGAAACCGGGCTGAACATATGATTCAGATGAATAACAAACCAAAAATCGTGGCGACATAGCTTTCATTAGAAATTACTGTGATATTTCGTTTACAACGCAATGCAAACGCAACGTGGTCGAAAATTACCGATCCAGTTGTCCCCAAAAGCACGCGAAATTGAGCGTTTCCGTAAGATAGGATTATGTATTCCACCACGAAAATTCCGATGGAATCTTTTTCAGAACGTAACATCGATCAGGAAGCCAGCATGATGCTTTTATCCCAAAAACTGGCGACAAATTTTTTTAACAAAAGTGCAGATATGGACAATTTTTTAGGCATAACTGATCTTTCTCATTGCAACACTATGTATTTGTCCCGTAATATGCGTTTTAATATTACGTGAGAAATTTGAAAAATTTCTTTTCTGGCCTAGAATGTCGTATCTTAACGTGCGGTCGAAACCAGCAAGCGTGCACGGGTTGAAGTTGAATCGTGTAACAGAGCGTGCTACTGTGTTTTTACCACAGTTTTAGTTCTCGTTTGTGTAGGTCGGGTACATGACTTACTGGGCATTTGGCTCATGCTTGTCTTTTGTTGCTTCCTTTTACAGAACTGTTGTTGGAACCCCTACTTCGGAAGAACGCTTTCCCCCGATGTTTCTACGTTGCCCTTAACATTTGTCCACAGGCTTAACGGACAATCACGGAATAAACGACCAGCTTGCATGTTACGGTATCCACTTCGATTCGGCCTTGAAGCGTCACACCGGCTAGTTGCACAATTGTCGTTATGAGTTTCAACATCTTTCCGGCTGGGAGTATTCTCTGATGTCATTCTTTCAGCAGATCACCTCATCTCCATTCCGGCCCACATCCGGATTTCATGGGAAAGTCAAAAATAGTGGTACCAACGAATGGCAAAGCATGGCGAAGGTAACAAATAAAACACGACTTACTTGTCCGGTCTTTGTGCACTCTAGTACTTTGAAATAGGTTTACAGGCGTTTTTCACGTTTGTAATTTTATAAAAAGCTTAGTACACATGTTTCAACAACAGTTCGGTTGTCGAAGTAATACTCACGATTTCCCGCTTAATTACGTCCTAATTTAGACAGAAGAATATGTTTCCACGTCTGTGACATCCATTTTCATTATATTCTGCCTTCCGTTTTCCGAAGTTGCTTGGAATGCCACTCCGCCTTATGCTTCCATTAATCCCTATGCCACTGAACTACCACATGTTCTTTGATTACGTCTTTGGAAGACTGAAACAAAGAAATATTTAGCCTGCAGAATTCTAAGATTTTAGGAATTGCAACATGTCACTAAATGTCGATAACTTCAGTAGCCAGGGCATAATTTCTGACCAGAAGATAACAGAGACGTTTAAGGTCTACGGACTACACACAGCGTTCCAATGCCAGCTTTTCCGTGATATTACGTGTATGCTTGGCTGCGACCACACCAAAACGACTACATATCACCCCTGTTCCAATGGTTTAGAGGGACGTTTCCACCGACAACTGAAAACATCATTAATCGCCCAATCTCCAAGGCACAAATGGACAGAGTGCCTTCCACTTACCTTGTTATGTATCAGATCAACCAATAAGGATGATCTTAGAGTCACTTCGGCAGAACTAGTTTATGGATCAAGTCTGCGACTGCCCGGTGAATTGTTCCAGGATTCACTTCACATAACTATCCCAATGAACTACGTTCAAGACCTTCAGAGACATATGGAGAAAATTCGATCAATCCCTACGCGGAAGCATATATGGCCCAATCGTATTCTCCGTGATTTACATGCATGCACACACGTGCTTACCCGTTATGATTTAGTAAAGCGTTCAATGCGACCTCCTTACTCTGGACCATTAGGAGTAATATCACGCGTTGACAAGTACTTCCCCAGTGGTGGAGCCGGAAAAGTGATACGGTCAACATTGACCGTCTGAAAGTGGCTTATCTGAACAGTGACATTTACGATCACCAGACAAACTGACACGTCAGGTTACAGCAAATCCTCCTCTTCTACTACTCAGGCAGTTCCCACAGTACCAGCGAGCACACCTAACATCCAGCTACCGCTTACGGACGCCAACATATCCCCGCCACATTTAACCACTCGCACAGGTATACATATTGATTTGCCTACTCGCTTCCCTTAATTCTCCTCGGTGTTGTTAACTTTGCCTTCTATCCGACCATCAGTGCTTGCCTTAGATGCTCCGGGAGGGGAATATTGTAGAGCTTTCATTATTTTGTACTTCATTTTGCTAACATTGTGTAACAGCTGCATCGGACCACATTGTACATTTTTGTTTGATTTGAGTAAAAACCACAACACAACACGTTTTCGAATAAACTCTGTTACACCTGCTTGCTTGTTCTTCCCATGACGTCTGTAGAGTCTGTCAGGATTCACGGCTATACGCAGTCTATCGGGGCGGTTGTAAGCCTCTTAATTCAGGGCACAACAAGACGGCATGTTGAAGGTTTACTCAAATAAAGCTGGTTCTGTACATAAATAAGCAATGGTTAGCAAATTGTACAACTTGCAACCAAGTGAACTCTGTGCACGGAATCTTGCCGTTAGCAGATATCAACCAATAACGCGGTAGCGTAAACGGTTCAATGCGGCGGTACAAAACAAACAAAGAGCGAGTTCAAAGGGAAAGTTCGTAGTGTCGGAGCAGGGTGGGTCACGTGTAATAATGTAAGAAACGTTCGGCCAGTAATTAATGCAATCAACACAGGGGTATATATGTGTAAGATCTACAGTACGATAGTTCGACCAATTGGGTATAGGAATGGGGATCAGTTGAGATTGGCATTGTGCACACTGCCCGCAACAGACGGTTAGTCGAGCGGTAGAGTTGCTGCGCGGGGTGTGACGGTTCCGTTGTTCGATCCCCCAGCCGCCGTTTTGCCATCCAACTATCAATTCCAGTTGGTGTGTTCCGAACACAACTTCTATTGATTCTGGCCAGAATCTACACTCCCCGGGTCCGCCCAACTAAAATAACAAAAAAGTAGCATGTATGACAGATTAGCGAAACACAGAATGATAATAGACGATTTACTTTAGATGCGAACGATCCATTCTGGAAGTTAGTTCCCACTCGTATCTTCTAGCAAACATAGTCGTCGAACATCTCGTCCCTGTCTGCCAGTCTTCGTTCTGATTAAGACTCCTCTCACCGCTCCGTCTTTGCCAACAATCTACTGGTCTACTATCCCCATGTTCCACTGTCCACTTGGCGCTGACTCCTTGATCACCAGCACCAGGGTTCCAGCAGCAAGATCTCGAATTTGCGTTGTCCAATTCTGCTATTTCTGTAAATGAGGAATGTTTTGCTTGATCTACCGCGACTAGACAACCTCAGCTAGATGTTGTGCCTGTCTCCATCCTCCTGTCAACTTTGAGCCGGTCGTGGTGGGCACACTGCCTGATGGAATTGGCCCCAGTATCGGTAGATAGTGATAGTGCCTGAGGTAGGAAGGAGTTACATGACCGCAAATTCGGTGTAACCGTGCAATTTTCTGTAGCAACGTGCTCCACGAAGAGAGCAGTGGGAAGCAATGGAACCAACTGACACTCCCCAGGGTGGTGAACACTTGTGTCTGTTCCTCTGGTCTTAGATCTGTTAGCCTATCAGAGAAGCCTTTAGATTGTGCAGACCATACAACTTGATTTTCCCACAGGAATTCCGGATCGTTGAACCACTCTGTTGTTCTTTGGTCTTTCGGGTGCATACCTCGAGATGCCAAGTCCACAGGATTACGTTTGGGGTCCACGTATCACCAGTCGTCCGGGCTAGATAGGTCGTGTATAGATGACAACCAGTTGGCGACAAACGTTTCAAGCCGGCTGGAAGCATTGCCAATAAGCCGGGGAACAATCATTGAATCCGTCCATAAAGTCACGGATGTGACTTCCTTCAGTAGTTCATCTTTGACATAGTTGGTTAGCTTGGCAACAAGGACAGCCGCTGTCAGCTCCATCCGAGGTATACTCACAGCATGCATGGGAGCTACTGTAGACCTTCCAAGCCCAAGGGGACAGTAGATAGATCCGTTCTTATCCATTAGTCTAGCGTGTATAGCGGCTCTCTGTAGCACCTTGTCACGTATAAAACTGATTTTCGAGCCGTTTAGCACGTGGTAGGCTAGTCCTCTGTTGCTTGGCAAATTCAGCTGGCCATTCTCCAAAGGTATAGCTGTTTGATTGTGACTGTGAGCGAAAGTCAAGGACCCTCTCTTATACTCAAGGGTAGTGTGGTCTTCAACAGAAGTAACATGCTGTATGCACTGGGCTTCACTGATTTCAGTGGTAAACATCTTCTCTAGTTTAAGCAATCCTGATACAACATCTGACGAGTGGTATACTGAGATTTCTACCGTGGCTGTACGACCCCCTGTCTGCGTTGGCCTTAACAACATCCAGCTCAGAAAGGCCCGTACAGTGTGCGGGTCTTTACCTTGACCAAACCTCTTATCCAGGACCCAGTGAGCCATCGGCACATCACATCCAATCAGCACGGGGACCGTCGCTCCTGGAATCACAGGTAACCACACATCACTTAAATGAGGCCAGGTTAGCAGTTGTTCGCTCGTGGGTACAAAACGAGGCAACTTAGGTACAGGCTGCACAGACCAGGCTCGATTAACCGTTAGGCTTTCATTCGCATCCAAGCTTTTTATATCATAGGGTAAAAAACTGACCTGGACTTTAATATCATCGGTTAGTGTCTTCAAGGTAATCTGAGTGGGTTGACCTTTGATACCTACTCTTTAAAGCAGGGTGCTCTCGACCAAGGTGGCATCCGATCCATTGTCGAGGAAGTCATAGGTTGTTACCGTACCTAAAGACCCTTTGATTCTGACAGGCACTACTCCAGGTGCTACTTCGAGTTTATGGGAGGAAGCTGTTGTATGGCGCACAGTATTCTCACTTTCCGTCGGCGTTTGATTTCTGTACCATCTCCGTGTTATAGCTGTATCACCCTTACTTACATAGCCCTACCTGATATGTTCCAGTATCACTGCAGAATGGTCATCGTCTAGCTTTGGGCCTCGAACCAGCATTTTTTTAAATGCAGCAAGGCGCTTCTCAGCCACTTCTTTATTGTTAAGCAATACCCATATATCTTGTCTCCACGGCAGGCCTATCTCATTGTGACCATCCTTGAATATTACACCACTTTCAGTCATAGCTAACGCTTGTTTGTCCTCCACAGAAGCTCCATGTCCTCCGAAGTGCTTCCTTCAGTGAAATCTAACTGACAAATTCTTCGGGTCAAATCGTTTAACGAGATCTGCCGTGATTCCACGAGGTTTACACAATGCTGATTCGGGGGTATGTCACGACACGCACCTCTTAGACTCCAGCCGAAAATGGTCTCACTCGCATAAGTCCCACTGTCACTGCTCAGTTTCTGTTCCAGTACCCAGTGTGCTTCAGAGACGTCGCATCCCACCAGTATCCCTACACCGTTTTCAGCTAACCTATCAAACGGAAGGTCCCTTATGTGAACCCACTTATCTACCTCATATTGTTGTACGGCGTCAGCCTGTGTTAGTGGCAGCTGTTTTACTTTATAACCTGAACCAACTGTGATGGTATGCTGTTAATTCAAGGATTGTACTTCGGCTGATATTTTATTACATGCTGTTGCGCATGTTCTGTGCACGATATCAAACATCGTTTTGGCAATTGCGAGTCTTCTTTGCAGAGACTGATAATGTCGTTCGAATTAGGTGCGCCAGAACAATTCCTCCCCCGAGTGTTAATCCCAATATATTGTTGTGTTAATATCGTTCTGTTGTCGAGGCTTGTTCTCGTGCAGCTTATTCGTCCCCAGTTCTCAATGCCGCGCCGAACTTCCTTCAGACAACCACAACGTCCATAAAAAGGACAGTTCCTCTACCCGAATGGTCAAGTAGGTGATCTAAACAGTTCTCTTAGCCTGTCAGACAATACGGTAACACTAAACAATGATATAACTATTAAGCTTGCAAACCTAAAATTTGGTAAGCATATTAAATCACAAGCTGCAGCAAGCCTTCGCCCATCCGCATGGAGAGTGAACCAACAGATACAACATAAAGCCATCTACCAGTCACAGACTACTTGTTCTGCCAGCTTCAAAAGTGACTCGAAAATACCTTGAGGATAGTCGTCCTTTCGGTAGCTAGGCCGTTGACCCCATCGCCGTTGTACAGCTCTATGAGCTTCTTCAGTATCCTTTGTTTTTATCCAGGTAATTTACCGTGATGCAAACTACTCCCTCATTAAGAAGCATGAAAATTAGGGACATCAAAATCTGAATAGAAAGAAATACATATCACATACCCAAGGCACGTGCCTTCTTATAGGCCCAACAAACACTCTGATTCGTTGGTTGCACTTTTTACTCCAATTTATAGCTAGAACCACATTCTGACACCTGATTCTGCTTGCCCTGTCTTCCGTGTACCTTTTACTACATGTGCTCACCCTCATGCACCCGTTACTTACTACGCTGATAATTTGCACTTTGGCGCCACAAATATGTCTAAACTTCACCCTCTTTTATTCAGCCAATCACCATACAAATCTCCCCTAATGACTCCACTTTATGTTGTCTCCCAAGTCAGCTCCGCCCCTTTAATAATAATCCTGCATCTTCAATCATAAGTTTGGACGCGTGTAACTCTCAGCTAGTCAATGACGAACGTTATACAGGCGCGTCAACTCAAGTAATGTCAAGTGGGTTTTTGGAATATGGCGAACTTTCAGTTCTATAACCTCAATGTCCGAAGATGGCGTCCCACAGGAAGAAGTTATTGCCCTTGTAACTCTTGGAAGCACGGTCACTAGTTAATTGGTGGCATAGTTTTAAAGCTTTATCGTATTATCTCTTCAAATTATTTGAGTTGTTGAAACTTAGTGCAATTAAGAAACCCTGGACACAACCAAAGGTTACGAGTGAACACACGTTCCGTAAAAATCGTGATACCAAACTAGACGGAAGGCGTGTAATTAGCCCGAGGGAGCAGTATTCGGCAATCATGCCCAACGGGTTTTATCGCGATATGAGCGATTGCTCATTATGGATGTTGGTACCTATAAACACTCGCGAGTTACTCTTGAGATGCATCTACAGACAACCCAACTCCACTCATAACGACACGTTTAACTTTGTTAACATGCTCAGCGGTGTTTCAGACGTACCCTCGAAGAACGGCATGTTCCCCAGGGATTTTAATGTACCAGTCCATCCTGGACCTCTTTCACAGCTCCTGTAATACACGCTGAGGGTTCTGTACGCCTCCGTCTGAATGAATGAAGTCAACATGTTTTGGTGCCTACTGGAATAAATCACACTTTCTGTATTGGTTTACCAGCAGGTATTTTCCCTGTTAGTACGTCTACACTGAAACAATCATCAGGAAGTGCTTAGGTTGTAGTGAAATTTTTGTTTGACCCCGAACCAACTACAAAAATTGGCCGTCATAGGTTGTAGTCCAGTCAGATACATTGACTTGACTACGTCCTGTAAGTTGGTCGTACCATCACATAGTGAAGCCCGATTTTTTTGACTCAGTTCCTAGTATATCAATGGAAGCATTTATTAGGCAAGTTGTACCTTGTATTGGCACTTATCCGCACGAAAGTCAAAACGTCACGGGGTATATGACAAATGTAGTATTCTCACTCAGTAGATGCACGATAAACTCAAAAAACCCCAATCGCAACGCCGAAGAAAACGACTTCCCCCTCCCTATGGAATCACCCAGTGTATTTGACATCGTGGTATATGGGATCACAATTTGCCACGTAAGCGAGGAAGAAAATGCGTTCAACAGCAAGCAAAGTATCGTGCAGCCCATGTATTCAATGAAGCGCAGGGGCCCTATGACGCAGTCGAATATACCTGCGATCATTCTACAGGATCACCCCATTTTTGTTGTCCTTCAGAATTCTCGGGGACTTCAACTCAAGCTTTGAGGCTTCCTATAATAATGAAGAAAACTCAAGGCCCACAATAATATTCTGCATTCCCAAGCGGTGTTGTTATTGTTCCTATAAGAATACGCTCGCAGTTAGCCATCATGAAACCCTTTTGTTGTCCTTATTCTTGTGCTGTTTAACCAGCTGATTTCCAACGCGAAAATGCACACCGTTGCGCCCAATCCTTGAGATATGGTTTTTTCATTCTCAGTCTAGAGCCCCTATACCTATGTGGTTCCAAAAGTGACTCGCTGCAAGACATTAGAAATTACATTCCGATTAACTACACCTCCATCTATTCTATAGCATTTGAAGAGGAACAAACTACTGCATGCTCGTATTCTCATTATCACACAGTTTTACAAACCAGGGACAATCTGGGACTCTCAGTAAACGATAGTGCACGATATTGAATCGTTCGCTAATGATTCAAGTTCACAACGAGTTACGTGCTATCTGTTGATCCAAAAATGTCTTTCTCAATATCCAACGGCAGAGGAAATAATCTATCTTTGAAACGGTTAATGAGAAGGCGCTCGTGAATACTGGATTTAATACGGTACCAATTAAATCAGTGTATATGAACAGTGAATATCTCACCTCGAATGTGAAAAATCCTCACAAATCAAACAAAGAATGTGCCAGTACAACAACTCTGACAACCAGGCATCGCTCGGTAATGGGGGCCGATGAAACGGAGTTGAGTTCACTCACTGGTTGGGTCGGAGCAAAAAGATTGTTTACGCATCGAGTAATGGTAAGAATTATAAGCTACCCAAGAAAGAATGTGGAAGGATAATTTCTTGTTTTGACATTTGGAAATGTATAGGGGTCAGACTGAATAAGAGCAGAGGAAACGGTTATAGTAGCTGGTGTTGCAATGAAAATGGTCAGTACTGTTTATTCTTAAGGAAAAATAATGGACGATAGGGCCATCCTTCAACGCCGATCAAGTGAAGCACGGCAATCTTAAAATTAATGCAACAGATCTTAACAAAGCCAACACACGACGCACTAGTTGCATTTCCTCAATTATATTGCACAATCCGCTGACTCAAGCTGCACAGTTATTATCGCGCCGCTGACAGTGTGAAAGGCCGTTAATCGTGTGTCATATGTGGGTCTTTTGATAAAAACATAATCCGCTGCACGTGACCTCCGCTCGGTTCGTTTCCTCTTAATTTTGGAGGTCGCAAGCGAGAAGCCCAATCGCAGGTGACTTTTTCATTGTCGCTAGTGGTCTAGTGGGGTGAATGAATGAGGACTTTTGAGCAGGCATTCTTCCTCATGTACATGAGGATATGTGATTTCACAAAAATTTACAAGCCGCTTTCATTTGTTGACAACAATTCGCTTATTTACATTTTTGCATCTGACAACCTCTCTTCTTACTGAGAAAGTATGCGACAATAATTCATGCCACTAGAATCTTGGTGTCAAACAAAGGTGATGAGATTTTCAACAAACTATTCCAACCCTATATGAATATAATGAACAGCTTGGTTTTACATCACGAAAGCTTGTCTTAAACAATGATTTCTTCGGTTATCGTTGTAAAAGAGAAAGATTTGCCGCATAATCCGCTTTTTCACCGCGACATCTAGTGCAGAAATGAAAATCACCGAAATATGTATTACAGAGGCGCGTGTGTCTGTTTTAACCTGGTGATAAATGAAAACGACCTACTGTGTGTTATTTTCGAATATCAGTATGGCTGATGTTGACTTGCATAAATAGCGCTGAAATGCAAGAATAATTAGTATATTTGCGCACAGGAGAATGCAGAAATTGTTCATCATATTAGTAACTGACGGCACTGTCTTATTTTTAGGGCATGAATTGTAATGCAGCATTCAAGGCTGTTTTCGAAAATCGTGAATTCCACACCTTCCTACAGTTCCAAGGGTGCCTGGAAAGGTACATGGATGATGTGGGCATTATTTATGTTCGCAGAACGAGCCGTAGATGGAAATCTGTTCTGAAATACGATAGAGCAAGATGACCTGAAACCCTGAGAACCGTCCACGTTTTCTAGCGCTGTACGAAGTATAAAAGGCGGAAGAGTGAATGCAGAGGTGTGCGACGTGTTTGCTGAGTTGATGTTTGTCTTGATTAATAACTTAGTTATCGCGACCTCTGTTGCAACTTACCATTTTACGTGGCCCGGAGAAATGACTATCTGACTGCTAGCTCTTTCGAGTTGGCGCACAATCGTCTACTCAATCGTCTGTTATACGACTCTCATCCTACCAAACGCAGATTAACAGTCAGTGAAGTGAATGACTCTAGGAGTCTATTCGAGTACAATACATCAACTTCCGACGTTAAGCAGTATTTCGCGGACGTTCACAGAAAGTTTATTGCAACGACTGACGTGAGAAACATTCGTCGCAAGTTGAAGCCCGCATTGTCCAGTGAGTTTTTGGGTATAATATTTTAACTGAGCTTCAAAGAACCTAGTGAAAATGTCCGGTGATATTGCGGAGAAAGGTTTCCTGCGTACCGCACAGGATGAAAACAATGGATACACACCTATTTGCTTTGCTCAGCGGACGCACTTTAAGCTGTTCAGATATTTTCTACATGTGGTTAACGCGGATGCCACACACGGGACCAACAGACGCAAGTGAGTCGCCCAACATTCCAATATTCTGGAAGCTTGAAGCTGTATCAAGTCTTGATTATCGACGGCATGGGACATGGCCGACCGGTTATGTACGGGTAGATACGTAGTGAGAAGTAGGCCTCACTACGTAAGCTGGTCGAAGCTTTTGGAGATCTGATGAGTGGGCACATACCGGTGAAGACGTTCGTCATAGAAAAGATGGCCGCGCAGGTGAGGATAATTTGCGTGGTGTTCGGTAGCGACGTTGTTTGTGTTACTTCAATGTACATGACGCCGTCCGAAAGTATATAAGTGAACGAAATTTCTTTGTCATGGTCATCAAAAGGCAAGTTCCTTTCGCAGTCGGCATCTGTTTCACCGAATGATCACAGCGGATAATGAACAGGAGTAAGTTGCACGGCTGAACAATCTACGTTATAGGTTCAACCGTGACTTACGTATAATCGGTCGAACAGATAAGAAGTTTATGAACTGCTTGTTTTGTAGTTGGCTTTACCTCAAATCGAAGTGAGCAATTCACGCGCAAGGTAATGTTGCCCACTTCGGAAACCGCACCAACGATCGCCCTGGGAACGTTAGTGGACGACTGAAGAAAAGGGCGCACTCCAGGGACCGTATGGCTACTACCATTGAAAAAATATGGGCCAACAGCGAGTGCCTCATGCGGGAATTCGAAACGCAAATGACTTACGGATGCGATCGTCGTGGAGTTGTTGATGTTGACTTGTACGTGAAGCACATTCTTTACAGAATGACCACACTCGCCGGTGATCAAGTTCAAAAGCACCTGAACACACCAATCCCACGTCTGCAGTTCGAAGCAATTGCTGAATCCAAGGTAAGCTTTTGTACATTGGTCACCTTGAACATCGCAGCTGCGAGTTCAACAAGATGACAAATGTTTCGTTGATGATAGCTGGAGGGGGAAGTGCGAGTGTTTTTTCATGCTCGATGTGGCTTCCCTGCGTCCATATTCTATCAGTATTTCAGAAGCACTCCTTTCCATACAGTGAGCAATTTTGCGCTGTTAATTTCGTTCCAAAAGGCAGTTTCTCCGTTCAAGAACGATGGCTGGCGGAGTATAACCTACCAATTCACCGGTCAGTGGGCCCGAAGCTTCAGTCGCTCGTTGCATCAAACTTCAACTGACAGTATGATGCATTGCACTACTTACTAACAAAATTACATGAATGCAGCAGTCGCAAGGCTGTAACATCTCTCAACAGTATCATTGATTTCGCCAGGAAGGCAGCTGAACGGTCGAGAGCCGACTCACCTTTGTCTGACTTCCCGGTCATCATATCTTCGGGCAACAGGCAACCGATGTAGGTGAAGAAGATTCAAACGGGGTTGCCATGCGGATATTGCGGTGAACCGGGGCAGATAAACAGTTATCGCTGTAAAACCGATGAGCTCATCTTTCATTCCGACTGCATCCGAACCGCCGACACATGGGAATGTCTATTTTGTGGCAAACAACTTCAACCGCCGTCACTTGGTACGTGCAGGTTTTCAATTTATATTTTTCAGTTCCGTCAAACTCAAATGACTCCAATGAACAGATCTCGCACACCGGCCATCATGAATGTCGACTTGGAGATGTCCACGGACAATGTGCCCTGTACGCTGAGGCCCAAAAAACTACGAATAGACATCATCTGGAGTGATTCATCGGTTGATATCATTCAGCAAATTAAGTTCTTTAACGAACGCACACATTGTTATCTTGCAGATGTCGGACTTAGTGGACGCGATAATGAGGACTTCCCTTGATAAACCATCCCCATCTCCGGACTAAAATCACGCGAGTGAACAGCACCGTGGCACGCTCATGCAAGCTGGAAGAAGTATTTACCGATTGTAACAGAGGCCCTAAATACACCAGTCGTATCAAAATTCGCAAGTTCTCAAAGACTACGCTCATACAGTGCAATATGGCATAAAAGTTGTGTCTAAGCGTGGAGTATAGTTTGGCATAACTCCTAATATACGACAACTGAGTGGAGCAGTCACAGGTGTATATATATATGTACAAAGTTTACGGTCTCCAAGTGGCCTCCGATACACTTTTTATGAGCATGCAAGTTATGTTCACGGCGACCTGGAGATTAACTTTGCTGCGAATATTCCATTCTGTCGATAGCGATCAATGGCAATTAATGCTAAATATACCTAGTAAAACACCGCCGACGTACCTAATTTTTGCATATAATACTAAGTGCAACAATAATTCCCATAATACATCACGTTTACAACTTTATTAAAGGTTCGGTCTATATGACCGAACAGTGATTCGATCGTCGGAAGAAAAATCAAGTTTTCTTGTATAACTGGGCTACTGTTTAAAGAGGAGGATATTTCCCTACCTTCAGGACGTTGAATTCTATTATAATAGGACATTCAGTTGCTTGTTCAACACAGTTCCCAATTTTTGTTAACTTACTAATTAATTGTCAACTCATTGAAAAGGTGCGCGCTGCTGGCTTACGCAACTGGAATGTTGAAACAAAAACCTGGACCGCAGCCGATTTGCACCATTTTCCCAACTTCAACCCGTCACATGCACTTTCTGTCTAAGGATTCCATGTAGAGATTTATATCGCTGGACGGTCAGAATATTCTGGCAATCATGTCGGTTTACGAGTTTGGCATGTGCCGCTTGAATCTGTTTAGGTTATCTGAACATACCTTTCTAAGTAATCAAAACCTAACAGATACAGCGGGACTCAAGGCTAGAGTCCCAGGGTACCCCGATTCAGGACGGTCTCTGTTGACCCGATAAGTAGTCACCAAAAGCAGAGTGTAGCATAGCTCCTTGAGGTTAGTTGAAGCATCAAGAAAAGCGCAAAATTACCAAACTATGCGTTATGTAAATGAGAATCTGTCAGCTCACTGAGGCAAGCTATAGACGATCAGCCATCGGTAACAGAATTAAGGCTGTTCTGGTGGTTAATGCCAATGTTGGGAAAAAATCGCTTCTCAAGAAAAGTCCGGGGACGTGCCCGTGAGGCATTTTCTCATATCTTCGTCAATCATCATTAGCCGCAACGATGAAGAAATGTTCCATGTGCCCCTTATTGAAGAACCGTGCAAGAACTGGATCATCGCAGAGTCGCAGGAATTTAGATGGAAACAACCCACAACTTTTACCCCGCGGCGTGTAAGTGATATTTCTAAAACCCATCACCAAACTGGTAGTTGCTTACTGAACACTTTCAGTGGCACACATATCCTTCCTTAAGTCGGTATACGCGACTTGATTTTAGTGCACAAGCAACGGTCTTAGAGTGCTGACATATGGTGTTCAAAACACTTCCAGTTCATGCGGAGGAAATTAGTTCCATCACCTCAGGAAGATTAAATACTTTCACAAATCTATCTCGTGGCAATGGATGCCACAAGTTTTCAACTCATATCCGAAAGAACCATGTGGAACATGATCTAAAGTCTTAGTGAAATCAAGGAAAATAACACCTAAAATGGAACCATTATCTTTGACTTCCATCAAGCCATCTAGGAAAGTAGAGGTGTTTGTTATGCGTGACCTGCTGCGGAAGAAGTCATCCTCAGTAATGAAAGAAGATCACTCCGCAAAAAGTGATCAGGGATGATGCGTTTTAAAAACGCTTCGTTATCTTCCATGGAATGTCATTAAAGTTGATTGGCCAATAGTCTTCAAGGAAGTCCATCGTTCGGCTTGATGCTTCCCTTGACCCTGGTTTCGTTTCACGCACTACATAGAACGCCGGTCGGCAGTTTCTGTTCGAACAGTCATTTAGCGGTTGTTGACTTAGCATTTCATGCAGACAAAAGAGAATTTAGATGTCAGCCGGTTGCGCTGGTTCTCTTTGGTACCAGTGCACCTGACACGGTAATCCACAAAGCTTGACAACAAACTTATTGCTGCATTGCTCGTTATGGTCCACATGATCACTTTACATTTTCCCATTTATCATATGATCACGTGTTTCATCCTTGATTCCGCAAACACCCATTACGCGAGATACTATTCTTTAACGTCTAGACGGACAAAATCCCACACCAGTTGGACTGTTCACGGGATTCGCAACTATCCATCATTTTTTAACAATAAGCAAAGTTCTGTCCAGACACCCGTTCATTTATCTGCAACATTCCGGTGTTTCCCGCCTTTTATCATTCCGACAAATTTATTTCCTTACTTTTCCGATGCCATTCACATCAAATAATGGCGAAGTCTTACGACGTTCGATCTTCTGACATTCTGTGAAAATATTTTCCCCTCAAGGCCCCACAATAATTTATACTTAGCCTTGTGAATTATAAATCAATGATACTCGACATTTAAGCCGTTATATTTGTGAACCAAACTTGTGCAACGTGAAGACACCGGCGGACAAGGTTCTTCCAAATTGAAGGTTCCACCAATGTTCCAGTAAAAGGGAAAAGTACTAACAAGCATGAACCAAAGGTCCAGTAAGACATACACGCGACTTACACGTCGGAAAACCAAAATGGCGTCAGCAACACGGCAGCACGCCTGAGTGTATTAACTACACATCTTCTTCGTCAAACCTTGTGGGATATCTGAACTGCCCCTATTGCAGTGTGTGCTAATTTTTGCGTTAGCAATTTTTCACATCTGTCACGTTTCAGTATTATTATTTTTAAGTTCCGCCTTATATTATGCTCACTGGCCGCGCTCTCCCGAACGCGCTGCTCACAGATACATGGAGAAATGTATATTGCCGTTATCACTTCTGGTACGTGTACGTCAATGAATTCCGCTTTGTACGGATATTTTTTGCCTGTGGTAGACACAAGTGATATTACTGACTCATTTGCGAACGATCCAAGTAAACGGTGAGGCGAAAAATGACTATCCCGCATATTCCTTCTCAAATGTTCGGCGGTAGCAACGACATTTTATCTTCAAAACGGTTTCCGAGAAAGCCGTTGTAAAAACTGAATATAATGTAATACTCCTCGAATAAATATACCAGGAAATTGGGTTTCTCACCTCAACAACTAAGCACCCTTTAGTAATGGGGAAAAAACGGAATAGAGCCAAATAAAACAAGTGGTCGCTGGTTGGGGGGAGCAAAACAGCTGTTTGTGGACCAAGGAATGATAGGGACTGTGGTTCATGTGAAAAAAATGTAAAAGGAAGATGTCTAATTTCGGTATTTAGAATTTCACAGGGCTCTTAATGAATAACAATGTGGGGAATGGTACCAGTTGCTGACATGGGGATAGGGAAGATTACTGCGGACTATCTTGGGAGGTTAACAGAAATTAGGGCTACTCTTCGACTTTAGTCGAACCAGTCATAGTAATCACAAAAATAGTTCAACAGACTAACAAAATTAACACGCACTATTTTGTAGAATATCAGCCTAATCCCGGTATTGCCGGGTCCGGTGGGCGTCACCTTGAATAAACGTGAATGTATTGTAAAATACTGGGAAGCGTGAACAACTGATGAAACGCAAAGTGTATGATATTTCGTTAGACCACTTTCATTTTATAACAACAATCATACACACATCTTTTGCGTTGGTCCTTAAAAAACACCGACAGCAGTGAATTTTGGGTCAGCTTTTGGGTCTGCCGCAATAGCCACTCAGGAAACTTTCGACCGTCCAGGTGACCAACGTTAAACCACTGCGATTATGTCTTGATAACGTGGTAGCTCAGCTTGAAGATCATGAGTTTTGACTTCCTGCTGGGTGCTGCTTTTAGTGCGATGTAATATGATGTCCTGATGCTGCACTCTGTAACAGCCGGGTGATACTAAACACAAGTATTATTCCATCGTTCGTTCTCTTCAACCACGACAGGCAACCGTGCGCAGTTACAAATGAGACTTCAGTGGATTGGATTGGAGACCGCCCTCTTATCGCGCGAGCCCACTGCATACTCCGGAAAGTACCACAAGGCAATTAAGGTCGGCAAATGTACCTGAACACAACGCCATTATGTCGGTTGTTGAACTCGGTTTCACACGTGAGACTCTATTAAAAACAATCGGAGTTCGTCGCCACGGTTGGGGACCGTTTTAGCTGATTCCAGAATAAGCGTTTTGATCCTTGAAACATGTCGTTTGAATGATCTAGCCAGACTCCGTCTCGTCGTCGTATGAGTTACTTACCCGTATTTCATCAAAAAAATATGAACGCCGTCACCGTGCCCAGCACTTTTCGAAGCAGGTATGGAGCTCTTAGCCATTGCATCTGATCGCAGACATCTGGGCGTAATAAACAGGTGTCTTCGACCCAGCTCACTAAAACATCCTGCTATCCTTCTGCGGTAAAATGAGGGCCGTTGTCGGTGACCGGTGCACAGGGAACTGCACATAGTCCAAAAACCTTCCAACCTACAGTTACTGTAAAGACGGCGCGTGGTTATGTCGTGAGAACATCCTCAGGCCAACAACAGTGGAAGTCAAGAGTGATCAAAGCATGGTGTAAAGTTTTCTACACTATTTTCTATTTCATGAATCTGATTATTGTTCACACGTTTCACTCACCT
>LUCH01017598.1:0-30023 GCA_013368495.1 Paragonimus heterotremus
CTTTTGATGGCCTTGGAGAATCCCACTTGAATTGGTGCATTGAAAGTGGGATGGGCCAATCACATATTCCGGAGAAGCGTGCTCCAGCATTGAGTTTTGGCACGTTGTGGCGCGAAAAAGTAAAATCCAAAATCACAATTTATTTTTTGATAATATCTCGAAAAATAAATCATTTTTGGGGAAAATAGACTTTCCCGACAGTTTATCGTACCGGGCATTATATGTTGAGGCCACCAACAGTTGGGTAAAACCGCGTGGTGGTCAAGCAACAACGTGGTCACGAAATATGCAGACCATGTCTGCTCCATTGAGCAAAGTGGGTAGGTGTCGCCTGCCTGCATGGAGTCCTTGTGATCTGGTTAGAGACTCTAACCGAGATGGCGATGTGTCGCAGTCAGTGGCGTACCTTTATCCATACTATTTCAAGTTATACCGCTTAGTCTTCTGCTAATAATTTTCAGCCTTCTTAGTAACGTTTGCTTCTAGAGTGTTCCACGTCACTGTTGAGGTGAGCAGCGGCCCGAGTCACAGTACCTTTTGGTCAGACTCATGATTGCTATGATGATGATGAGTGAACTACGCGTTGTCGGTTCATGTACGTATGTGCGTATTGTCGCGCAGGTGTGATCGTCTTTAACAGTTGCTGGATCTGTGTGGGTTTCTTCATCCGCATCGTTAATTCATGGGTGCTTGTTTGCCGTACTATCTGATTACATTTTATCTGCTGCGAAAAATTAGAAAATGCTTGTACATTTCTATATTTCAATGAAGTCTGCTTTCTGTGGTACTCGTGACTTTTGATGCTTGTTGATCTTTCTGGTGCTTTCTTACATCTAGAGTTTGCTTCATTCATTATGTTGTAGGTCAGGTATTGTAAAATCTGGATGCTCTGGATTTCAGTTTCCAGTGTACATCTCGTTCATTTCCGTATAAGAACTTAGTAGATTTAAGCACGTAAATAGTATCCAGAAATCCATTTCTACTTTACGTGAGTCGTGCTTTTGAGATAGTTGTTGCTGATGTGATACACTCCAAAATAACGTTCTTTGCTCTACGACTGTCACAGTCGGGTTTGCTATAAGACTGGATGGTTTTCACGGTTACGCTTAGTTGTTAACGAATTGCGATTATCCGTCATCATTATTGAATTGATTGTTCCTTCTACTCACTATACATAAGCAGTTCCTTGACGTTTACAATTGTTTTTGCTTCTTACCGCTGTAAAATTGTTTAAAAACTGGTGAAGTGCTATTAACACGTGTGCTGTTTACTCTCTTTGCAGACCATTCAAAGTTTGGATGTAGATTATGTGTTGGTTATTTTCGGTGGTTACATCGGTTACAGTGGTGATGATATCAACAAATTTCTCTGGATGGTTCGAATTGGCGGTGGTGAGCATCCAACTGAGATTCAAGAGAAAGACTTCTTAACAGAAAATGTGAGTCCCGGTTTTATTTCCTGTCCTTATCTTGCTCTTACATAGCAATACTTTGAACCATACTGAGAGCAGATAACAAAAAGTCAAGAAATCGCGACGTTAGCCACTTCGAAAAATAAGTTTGTTTATTACTGCTTGTCACTTCCTCGGTTGTTTCGTTTGACACGACTGTACACCAGTTTCTCTAGAAGGGCGCTTGGTGAAACGGATGCTTCTGCTTCTTTGTGTTACCTGCAGTTGTGTGTTGTCGGACCAATCTTCCGTTTGGTTGAACTCGTCAGTAGCAGTTTGCCTCAGCAGTGTTTATGAGATACTGGCTGAGGGTTATACAGCTGATCAATGAGATCCTGTTATGTGTGACTACTCAGCACAAGATATCGTCTTACGCAATACGCATAGCCATTTTGAATATGGGCTCCGGCTGGCAGTGCAACTCTTGTGTATCCGATCCCCAACGTCCGTATTTCTTACCTTAATTGAGGTTACTACACGGTGTGGAATTATGGTTTGTGTGTGATCGCAACCAATAACGATGGATTTTATTCAGCACGTCGGATTGCATACTTGTTTCAATCGCGGATATGATTATGTTGGCCAGAGCCAGGATGCCGTTGGGTCAGGTTTATGGTGGTTTATGTATGTGTATGTACTAAATTGATTTAACTGTACACCTTAATTGTATATTGCTTTGTCAGCGTAAGTCTGAGCAAAGAAACAATAGTTCTGATAATTACATTGCTTGAAATCATCAGCTGCGTTTTGTCATCACCTTCATCTGTTTTGCAAATGTTTCAGAAGCAGTTAATCGTCGATTGCAATACACCTGTCGTTTAAATATAATCAAATGGATAGTTGGTTATTAGTTTCTGACACAAGGTGGTATGTTCGACATGCTTGCATGCTGATGGTCACTCGTTTTTTGTGTCAGTTGACACACACCTCACATTGCACCTTACAGAAAGTGAAGGGGTCCTTAAAAACCGTTGGAGGCATATAATGAAGTGTTTTCATTCTTGTACACTTCTTTTAAGTGGATTACTTGTATTCATCAGTTTAAGTAGTATTTTGTCAAGATCCAATCTACCCTTACATATTCCTCGTAACTTTGGATGAAATGCGTTATCACACCGTTAGCCATAGTGCCCTCTCTTTTGCCTGGATGGTTAAAGACAGGTCTCATATCAGTTGTAACTTCGTTTATCCATCGTTATGATGTAATCAGTTTTCTATAGTTCATTTCCAACTGTTCCGCACGGTGGCTTCGCAACTTCATTAAGTACGCATAGTCCAGTGTGGACTTAACGAATGTGTTGTAAATCAAGTAAATAATCAGTGTCATCATTGAAAGTGAATGTCAGCTGTGGTGGGCATAACACGATTTGCAGTGCCTCACCCGCTGTGGGCACTTTTCAGCTTTAATTTAAGGCCCATGAAATAGTAAAGGTTTTTGATGGTGTTTTCCGTATATCCTCACTTAACCGGCTCTTGTGTCCCGCTTACGGTTTTCCGAGTATGTAGCTACGTCATATTTTCTGTCGCTCTGTACGACAGTAAGGAACCTGTTCTTAAGCTCGACTCATTGGATAAGTTTGTTTTTAGTCAGTTGAGGCGAATCACTTGAGACGGTCGCCCTGGTTATGTTGCTATCAGATGCAGAGATCTTATGCATTAACTGTAATCCGCTGGAATATGTGACAGTTGGAATTTGGACATCAGTTTAATACTTGTACATGTCTTGTACTTGTCTATACTCTAAACATGGCATGCTCGTAGTGAAGCACACTGGCTGTTCATTCAGACCGCTAAATAGAGTTGAATATATGAAACGTAACGCACTTTGGTAAAATGTTTGGATTTTTATTTGAGGGGTTATCTAAACAGTTCTTAGGTGCGTGGTATTCCGCCATTTTAAAATGCACCCCGTCGCTATTAAGGAGGCACAAGTGCGTAGTTTCATTTTTATTATTGTGGGCTGTATTCTAATTCTTGCCAGTTCTCTCATATTAGTGATCGTTTTCACACTGATCGCAATTCTTCGTTAGCTTCGAGGTAACCCTTACAACGGCCGTAGGTTGTCTGTCCAGCTGCCAGCTAGGTGTGTTCATGCTTTCGGAATACTAGTCCACATTGTCTGATCCCAAGTGTTACTGTTCTTGAATGTGCCGTTTCGTTAAGTGGATACTTTTACGGAGCTTGTCGACACCGATTGTGTGAGTTTGAAATGTTAAAAGCTGGCATCCAGCGTCCCCTAGTTCTGATAAACTGAAAAAGTTTTTCATTTTAAAACTTTTTCTAACCTTCACATTATGACGTAACTCATTTGCCAGCATAATTACTGTGAATGCGCAAGTAAATGGAAAATAAACAGTTCTCTACCTTATATATGGTCAGTTTATACTGTTTAGAAAATAGCCCACTGCAAAAATTCCGGGCTACGGCTGAATTCCTATCAGTGACAGAAACAGTATACTCACACGCTCTATCAACGCTCAGCTATGAAACCACGCCAGGAGCTCAGAAATTTTACCGTTTGATTTCTTCTGTACTAAATGACGCTCTACGTGGGTCATAATTATATCTATTGTTCAGTTCAATCGTAACACCATCTACTGAAATAACAAAACAGTGTGGGATTACGACAGTGCTTACCTAAGCTATGAAACGGCAAACGTACAATGATAATGGAGCATTACTTTGATAGCACACCAGTTTATCTCGCCTTAAGGATCGAGGATCCGGGGACAGTTCCACAACACTGAGTTGCATTATCAGAGCACTTTTACAAGTCGCGGTCTGTTTCGATCAAAAAACCTCAACAAAACCAATCAAAGTGTGATTGCTCAAACCAGGCAATTATACGGTCATCAAACGCTTCCCTGTTCACATTCCGTAATCATGACCGACTTGCACAGTGCACCCTAGAGCATACACGACGAACTGATTATGGTGACTAGTAGTGCCTTCCTGCGTGACTCCTCATTACCATATGTTCCAAAACAGTCATCGTTTGCTCTTCAGGTTTGACGTATCGCTTAGTGCACTCAGTCTCAGAACATCAAATTACGTTCATAGATGCTGCTTCGCACTGGTTCTTGCGACACTAATTACCTTCAGTGCAATTAAACACGGGTGAATATAACGAAAAACTGAGCAGTTGTCCACTCTCATATGCGGTCTGCTGGAATACTTGCCTAGCCGTCGCCTGGTGTGCGACGTCATCAGGGCGTGTACGGAATTGCTTATCGCCACTCGAAGCATGACCCTCTTGAACCATCGCATGCGATTTACAACGGTATGTTTATCCCTTCGCAGTTGATATTACGCGATCGTAGTCTTGGTCAAAGCTCCAATCAGATAGACATTTTGACCTCGATTGTTCTTCACCATGACGCATGGCTTTTTACTTTTCAACGACTTTTCTGTTGTGCGAATGCGGAGCAGTCTAAATTTGAGTTCTATCCACTAACTACTGTGCTTCTGTTCAGTACGTTCCAATAGTCAGAACACGCATCGTTGTTCTCTTTGCCTTCATGCTGACTAGTCCGTGAAGTAACTTCCGTCCAACTACCCGTCAATAATAAGTCGTAGGTGGTCCACTGTTAGTGTGGTAGATTATCAGGCCGCAGGTACGAGTATCCCAATACCTCAACGTGGAGGCAGTTACGTCCAAAAGTCCACACCAAGTGTATCAGGGACTGTGTGGGCGACCGGATGGGTCATCGATCGACTAGATCGGATCAACGGGCGAGACATGGCAGGCAAAATAGGATGGACAACCAGATCGGAGACGCAATTATTCCAACACTCGGAGGAATATCTCGACACGGTCGTGGAATACGGTCAAAGCCAGCAGGGGATAGATGACGAACAACACGAGCGACCGGACGAGTCATCGTCCAACGAAATCGGACCAACGGACGAAGAATGGCAGGAGGAAAATCACCCGACAGAAGGCGCCGGTCACACACAAACCAGTTGGAAAGTGCACACGATGTGTGAGCGGAAATCGGGGGGTTTTGTGGACTGGGATTCTGACTCATAAACGCGAGTGTGCACGTAGCACGGTAACTAGCGTGTTGGACAATAAATATTATGCTTTATTGGACGCTTTTTCGCCACACTAGGACGAACCGTCAGTCGGAATAGGTTTTCTTCTACCACTTCAAACCGTCGACGTTTACGTAACACATCACGCAGCTAACAGCTCATAAGCTTTTGGAATACTCACAGCACTCATTGTCATCGTCATGCCTCAGTTCTCACCCGGATTAAACGTTCGGATGTAGCGATTGCGTGGTTGATTAAGCGTACTGTTATTCCTGCTTCCAGTGGATGTGTTATTCGTAGAAGATTGAAACTAAGCTTGTAAACCACTGGGGCCATCGGTTCTGCAGTAACCTACGTAGTCTAACCAATCAAGCGTTCGATTGACGTATCTGTTACTTTGTTAGGTCTGTCTGTGCCCACTCTTTCCTAGTGTTGTCCGATTTAACTTCGAGCGCCACTTGTTTGTCCGACCCTATCCCTACGTTGTGGCTTTTCATTCTACCTTCTACAGTAAGAACAGTATCCTCTGCGAGGTCGAACATAATCAAAATACAGTATAGTTGGAACGAGCCTATGTAGCCCGAATACTGAATTCCTTTTGTTCCTCATTGGTACACAGTTGGGTGACAGACTACGGTCATTTGTATCAGTCCTTCCTGAACCCCGTTGACGTTTGGTGATAGTGGCGTCCAACTGTTCTCCGCCACAGTATCGAGTGCAGTCCGAATGAACCCATTGTTCCTATCCTACCAGTATAAGACGCTCATGTCTTTGTAGCGTTTCACTGTTGTGTGGACCATTTTTACTGTGATCAGCAGGCAGTGGTAATGGGTAAATGATAACCGGTTGGATTTCGGGGAGGAATAAGGTTAAAATTTAAAGGTCTTAGAATGAAACCTTATACTACCTTACAGGACGCAAAGCACAAACGATAGGACGACTTTCTTGAAGGTGCTGGTCACGAAATATTGAAGGTTCTGCTCAACTGAGGTCCTCCCAATCATTCGACTCTATCTGAGAGGGCAACGTGCAGCAGTCAGTGATGTGCTTACATTCGTAACATTTCTAGTTCCTCTGCTTAGCTTTTTGTTCTCTTTGTTTGTTCTACATCACTGTTGCGGCGAGCGACTGCTCATGCACGACCGTTATGGACGTATAAATGAATGACACCCTGGTATGTGCAATAAACTATGACACTGCTGACCTTTTCCTTCCTCTTTTTCCTGGCTTACTTCTTGAACTTACTCCGTCTTTTACTTCTAACAATTTTAAGTTAGCCTCCGTAAGTAGTGGCCAGTTCCACCGGTCGTATTCCGACAAGCCTTATCTTTCGTTCTACAGACGGATCTAGTGTGCTAGTTCTTAGGCTCACTAATCTGCTGCGTTGACCAAACAAGTACTTTTAGTGTCTGCACATCCATTGTTCTGGCTCGGACACTCGATACATTAAAAGTTGATGTATGGTATGTTTCGGAAACCAGAATTCGTGTTTACTGTCTTCGGATCAAAGTAATTACACTTCCATTATCCAGTGGATTTTGACTGCATAGATCAGATGACCGTCATCTGTCAGACAAGAATGGACATAGTCCTAAGCTTGACGACCGATTTGGCGTTGATAGTGTACATCGATGTTGGTATTGGGCTGTTTCCCATCCTTGTAGCCAGCTTTATCAGATCTGCCTACATGTGTTACTATCCGGTGGTTTTGCTGTCATCGGCAAATTCCTTTTCTCCGTACGGCGCAGCGATCTTGTTGACTGCAGTCGCATTTACTATATAGCGATTAAGATGCCTTGAATTGGTTGTTCTTTCAGCTACCCCGGAATTTTGGCTGACTGGCAGAATACGCCAATTAATTCGCCTTTCACACGTCGCGTCGACCGCGTGGTTAATACCTTGTTCCGTTTTGAGCGAACTGGTTGGCTGAAACGGTCCAAACACAGCCTTAAATAGCGTGATTTCTGTTTGATTGTACATATCAACTTGGACACAATACTGTCTTGTAGTTCTCATGATTGGTGTATCTTGCTAATGAGCGCATAAGCGATGTGCATGCGTTTATCATATTTTTAAAACATGCTTTGTCTTGTCCGTGTACCCACACACATGGTTGTTTGGTTGGTGTAGCTTTTTGACCATAAAAAATAGAATGTTTGGTCATAAATTTGTCCGTTTATCTAAAACACTGGTAATTTTTTACGCCTTTCTGTTGTAGGGCGATTATCGTGTGGACAAAGCTGCTTCTCCAACCATGCTTAATTGTCTAATGTACAAGCTGAGTTACTATCGCTTCGGTGAAGTTCGTTTGGATATGCGCTCTCCTTCTGGCTTTGATCGAACCCGTTCAGTTGAAATCGGCAGGAAGAATATTCAGTTAGATTATCTTGAGGAGGCCTTCACTTCAGAGCACTGGCTTGTCCGTATCTATCGTGTGAAACCGCCAAAAAATGTACCACGCTTGAAGCGTGCTCGTCGTCGTATCAAACTAAACAGCTATTCAAAAAGCGTGAATAACTTACGAGGTCACGTTAATTCCAATGGCCGTATTATTCGAGGGAAACGTTCCTAATCAGGTTTTTGGAAGTGAGGTAAGAAGGATTATTTATCTAACGCACTAAATGCTCTGAAACCTTCTGTTGACAGTTTTTACTCAGTCACATCAATATTATTTTGACGTGTTTAGGATCGCCATGTTTACTTCCGTTTGTGTTAGACTTCAGTGGACTGCTCTCTCATTCTGTACGGTGCAAACCGAAACAAATTTTGTAGATATTAAGTTACTTAATCACGTAGATCTTTCTCTTCCACGCGATTTGACGTCATACAGTAGTTGCTTGAAGGGCTTTCGAAACAGGCACCAGACCGCCCCATAGGGCTTCTTTCGAGTGTTTGTTAAACTCGTTCTTTTGTTTAATGGCAGGTAATGGGTATGTTAGTTGATGTCACTCACAACTCTGTTTACGGCTTTGGCATATCTAAAGCACTACTCACAAGCGAATACAGCTAAGCGTTTGCTTTTTTCTTCATGGTTGTATAGCAGCTATGCATCAGTGTGAACCACTAATGTATTGCTGTCCATGATTATGATGTTGATGCGATCGTGCTTACTGTGAGCTTGTTGGTGATGTGGTCGACGCCGTAGCCTCATGAGAACATGGCCAGAGTCCAAGTCCCGGTCGGGGACAAGAGTATGCATTACTGACGAGCTCTAGCAAAAGCGAAACTCTAGTGTAGAGGTTTTTTTCAAAATGGTTGGCTGAACAGTCTGTGGTAATACGTAAACTACAATCAATTTTAAATGTTCAACTTAGTTCATTGTCTTTTATCCCGAAGTTCTCATGAGACTGTTTGTCGCTGGCTGATATGTAGCTGCTTCTGTACGAATGTTCATAGGCTCTGCCGTTTTGACACCCCCTAATTTGCATTTGGAGTTTTCCGTCTTCTGGGATAGTAGCCGTCGGAGGTTGACGAGCTGAGTACAATTTTTCACTTTTACTACCGGGTATTTCTCTTCGCAAAAATTAACGGCTGTTATAGACAGGCACCAGTGACAGCTTTTTCAGCGTCTACGTTTCTTGATGTCAGATACGTGTAGTTACTTTTAACTTAGTCTTTTGTTTTACTGTTCATTGCAGAAATCAAATGAAGTTAATCTAATTGAAGGTCATGAAAGACATGTACTGTGATGCCGTCGGTTTCCCGTATATTATTTCCTTCATTCTCATGTTTATTCGTGTATCAGTTTTGCTCAACATGTAAGGGATTGTTTAATGGACGCGGATAAATTTGTTCTTTTGTTGACAGGTTCTCTGTTTTATCCCCTCTACATCTTTTCCGAACATGCCGGAATTGCTTCGCACGATTTTGTTGTAAAATAAATCACATTTCGAATTAGTTGACTTTACTATTTGCACCCGGGCTATCGAAGTTTGCTGACAACTTTTTCAAGTTTATCAAATGCGTCGCAATTTATATTTCACATTTAACTGCCCCATTCGAATTCAACCACTGCAACCGTTTCATATGGGTGATAAATACTAAATCATTGTGTAATGAAGGTTAACGAGTGGTATCGTCACCACTTGCGACCATTTTTCAGGCAAAACATCGTGATCACTGGGCCGTTAGGTATGTTCCGTCGGATCAAAGATGTTTGGTAGGTTTACTGAGCTACAATATCTTTTTTGTTTGACCTAATAACCTTCATGTTGTGCCGCTTACCGTACGCTGATTCCCATTTTCAGCTTATGTTTCGTCATAGGAACTGCATTATCAATGACGGTTGAAAAACATTTCTGAGACACCAAAGCCTATGTAAAAAGGTTCGCTCTAATCTCGGTGTCGAGTTTCTCTGTTCTAAATTGGTTGGGTATTTTGTTTGAGCAGTGATTTATTCGTACGTGCCAATTACAAGCTGTCTTCTGAATAAAGTGGAATTGAAAGATACCCATGGTCAAGTAGCACTTAAATCACCTTGGGATCTTCTTTGACCACTGACGTATCATGTGTGACCGAGAACTACTGCTGCATCAATGTTTGCTTTGCACAGTGGTAGTGGGGTTCGTTGTCTTCTGGTTGCATTAGCCTTCCCTTACCAAGTGAAGAGGATTCTTGGTTCCCGGTGGGGTTTTCTAAAACAAGTATTGTTATTATTATATTGGCTGAGTCGTGTTTCTCGAATGGGTTCTCGTCCACAACGTGCCCGAACTTCAGTTGTTTGTCTTCTTAGGTATGTTTCAAGCACTTCATATCTGAAACCCAACTTCGGACGAAATTCGTTCAGATGCATTTAAAACATTCAGATAAATTAACCTGTTCCGATTCTTCATGTTTTAGATGCGCTAATGCGCCATGTTCATATCGCGTTACTCCCATTTCCACGTTTTTTTAAACGGGTAATGTCATGAATGTGGTTAACCAGCAGGTCTTCGTTGTTAAACGTTTTTCTATTCAGTCTGGTTACGTAATCATAAGTAGTTCATGGAAAAGTATTCTGGAATGATTCTGTTAGACCTAAGAGGAAACGGACGACTGAAATGGAATTGTTTAGAAGAGTTAACGATGTGGCTGTATGTCAGTGATTGAGACACGCAGTCAACAAGTAGTGCTTCCGAACGGCGATTTTAGTGATCCCGAGGTTCCCAACCAGATGGGCCTTACCTAGCTGCTCCACTCAACGATAGTGGCAATCACCTTGTATTTGTCGAGCCGTTGGTTTCGGTGAATACCGGTGGATGCTAGTAACGTTCCGCTGCCACACAGCACATTGCCAAGTCGTCGCGGATTGTGCGTTTCGGTACTTGGTTAGTTGATCGTTCACCTGAAGTTTTAGGAATGTTCATTGGAAAGAAATCGTGTTACTCACAATGCAGTCATCGGATCTAACAGGAGCTAACTGGAGGAGACGATGGTGGTTAATTAAATGGGTTATGCAATTCGGTGTAAGTGAAACCATATATGAAAAAGATAGTTCACTTATTACCAGTCAATCGCGTCGACTTGACAGGTGGGCTGAACATTTTGAAGAGCAGTTCAGCTGGCCTCAACCAGATCATGTGGACGACGGGACCCGAAAGGTCAGTTACTGCATTCCAGACGGTCTTCCGTCGGAAACAGAATTGGTCCTGGAGCTCAAGTTATTGAAGCGTAGTAAGGCACCTGGTCCAGACCTCCTCCTTCCTTCTCTTTTCAAGGATGGTGGGGAGAGGTCGATATCAGAACTGACTCGTCCAGACAATGTGGGAGACTGAAGAGGTGCCCCGTGACTGGTGCCTATCAACAGTGATTTCCGTTTTCAAAAAGAGGGCCCGAAGTCTACGTGACAACCACAGACACATCAGTTTGGTGTCTGTTGCGTCCAAGTTACTCACTGGCCTCATTTTACGTCGGCTCACTAAGCCCAGAGAAAGTCAGATACACGAAGAGCAGGCAGGATTTCCATCCGGTCGAGGGTGTGTTGATCATATTTTTACCTTACGACGGATCTTGAAACATCGGCACTGTTACAGACAGCCGACAGTCGTGGTCTTTTTGGATCTAAAGGCTGCTTTCGAATCAGTTGCTCGTAACGTTCTCTGGAGCTGTCTCCTTCGCCAGAGAGTACCAGGAAAATATGTGAATCTATTGAGATCACTGTATGCCTACTCTGCAAGCAGGGTGAGAGTTTATGGACAACTGTCTCGGGGATTCATGGCTTCTAGTGGCGTTCATCAGGGATGTCCGATTTCCTCCTTCCTGTTCAATTTTGTTATGGACGAAATTCTGGAGGGTGCTCTTCACGAATCCAATGGGCGTGGAGTTGAGCTTCTTCCTGTAGCTAGATTGACCGATCTGGAGTACGCAGACGACATTGTTTTACTTAGCTCCTCTGCCGAAAACATGCAGACCATGCTGGACAGTTTGAGCGACCGAGCTGGTTTGTATGGAATGCGCTTCACACCTTCAAAGTGCAAAGTGTTGCTTCAAGACTGGGGCATTTCCACTTCTACTTTCTTTATTGCAGGTAATTCGCTCGAGACTGTGAACAGTTTCACATACTTGGGTAGCACTATCTCGTCAGCCTGTAATTTTGCTGATGAGATATCTGCGAGAGTTGCAAAGGCACGAGTCGCCTTTGAGAACTGCGTCATCTGTGGCGTCGAAAAGACGCCCGTTTGTCGCTGAAAGAAATGGTATATAATGCCTGTGTGCGTTCCATTTTGTCCCATGGTTCGGAAACGTGGCCTGTTCACAAAGAAGATATCAACGAGCTTGCGGTGTTTAACCATCGTTGTCTCCGCCAATTGGTCCATATTAAGTGGACTGATCGTGTGAGTAATGTGGCCATTCGCCGACGCGTATTCCGGAAAGCTCGGGATGCGCGATCAATTGGTCGACCAATCACGTTGCACAGCTTGAGATGGTTGGGTCATGTTCTCCGTATGCCAGCTGAGCGTTTGCCGTACCGAGCATTATATACTGAGGCCACCAACAGTTGGGTAAAACCGCGTGGTGGTCAAACAACAATGTGGTCACGAAATCTGAAGACCTTGGTGCTCCATTGAGCAAAGTGGGTAGGTGTCGCCTGCCTGGATGGAGTCCTCGTGATCACTCAAACCGTTGGTTAGAGACGCTATCCGAGATGGCGATGTGTCGCAGTCAATGGCGTACCTGTATCCATACCATTTCTAGTTCTTCCGCTTAGTCTTCTTTCATTAATTTTCAGCCTTCTTAGTGGCATTTTCTTCTAGGATATTCCACGTCACTGTTGAGGTGAGCGGCGGCCCGAGCCACAGTACCTTTTGGTCAGGCTCATAGCTGTTGTGATGATGATGCAAGTCCTTATTGCTATGCTTCCAAAATATAAAATAAAATGCGTTGCACGCAGACATTGCAATCCATTTTGGCTACAACTACATTATTTTCTGAAGTCAAATGGTCATTGTCGAAGGTAGCTCGTGCTTTCCTTATTATCGCGTCTTCGTGACACTGCTGGTTACCGTCGAAAGGAAGTTCGTTCGACCCACAGCCTGTGTAGCACCAGTGTTTGGTGGTTGCATTTTTTCTGTAGTGTTTGATAACATCAGCTAGCTCATACGCGTCTGTGTGCTTTTGATAGACGAGCTAATCAGAGCGTGATCAGTCTTCGGAAGAAACTTCATAGCAAGATCACTAATAAGGTACACCTAGAGAGTCGTCTCTGACAAAGTTGATTGAACACTACTAGGAATTGATAATCACTGCCATTTTTCCATAAGTTCCCATCTTGATTACACACTAAACGCAAGCAACTTCAGCTATTTTTCCGGGACTGCTACGAAAGGTATCTCCGAAGGGCGTTGCAATCAGTTAACTCGTAGTTGACTGTTAGGTTTTGAGGTACCGCAACCGTTTGTTACCAGTAGGATTGTGAATGATGTGGGACGCTCTCCTAGAGGCAAATCGAGTGTCTGATAAGCAATGGGAGTTTGGGTTGATATGAATTGAAAATCATCCACATATGGTTGTCACTCGCACTACCGTAGGGCTCCAACATGATCGAAACTCTAGTGCTGCGTGAAAGGTCCGTGGGAATTTGAGAACTCCGATCAGCTGCGGATGGTAATCAGTGTATTGCAGAATTGATATTTCTGTGTTTGCCGCGTGAGCTTCGAGTTTCTCTTTTGAATGCGGGAATAACTTTACAAACACCATTTACTGGTACCTTTTGAGCTCTCTAAACAGTCTAAAAAAGGGGTTTTCCCTCCAACCAACTCATAGAAAAGGGTTAGTCTAAAATTGAGGTCTTAACACTACATTCTAGAGTGGCTTTCTATAATACAGCGGTCGGTTATCCAGATATTTTCTTCCCTACGGTGTGGTTCCAGCCAACTGAAAACCTTATTATGCCCAGTCCATCTATTAAGTCAGCGCTATCGATTAATGTTAAATTAACCATATTTTTCACTAACCAGGTGGACAGGCAACATAACCATGAACAAGGGAAAACTTAACACCTGGTTTTTGACGGACTTCACTACTACCGGTTCCAGTACGCTACTGTGGTTGGTGTGAACTGCCCTTACTTAGTTATCGCACGGGAGTTGCACAAAATTGAACTGTTTGTAAGGTTGGGCACAATGAAAATGATTTCAAATCGAATTATGCACTGATTTAAATAGTCGAGAAGACGGTATACACTTGCGTCTGGTCATCTAACCGGAAATTATCATAATAAGCTCAGCCTGTTTTGGTGTCGTATTCGTCAAACATCCTACCTTTCAAAATGTCCCCATATTTCAATTGCACCAATTCCATCCCATGCATCTGTCTGCATCCCGCAGGTCTGATATTTAATAGCGCATTTTAATATCATTCTTCCCATTGTCACGTGTTTAAGGCCACCATGCCGCAAGCATTGCTATGAATAGAAGCCGCAGCTGTCCGTCGCGCGTGAACCAATCTCATCTAATCAAATAGCTTGACGATGACAGTGCCAACGCGCACAACAATTGACTCACTTTGATATGTTGTATAACGTGTATTTGTGCATCGGCTCAGCAAGTGTGACAAAGATTCAGGCTGCATGGCGGTGTGACCCAAAATGTTCAACCATGGGGAGGCGGTTATCAGTCGGTGACGTTTTTGAGGGACTCCGTGCCACATGTGACGCGGATAACTGTGGCCAGCTTGCTTGTTGTTTCCCTTTGGACCGTTCAGAACGTACGAATGAGAAAGTGATTAAACAGCAGACAGATAATGCAGCCTCGTTAGAAGTTACCATCCAAAAGTGGATGAAAAGTTGAGGGATGTCAACGACACTTCATTTCAATGATTCACACATTTTCGTGGGAAACCTGGCAAATATCTGTTGCAAGGAAGATAGACTACAAGTTGATGCACTTTATTGGCCTGCTTCAAGTTGAAGTGTCCAAGGTGTCGAATGGTTGGTTGGCCTCATTGAGAGACAGATATGGTCCAACTTCACACAAGGTAAGCTTGATTTGTCACGTTTTGGATTTATTCTTACGGACGTTCGATGGGTGCAGTGGCGTACCTGACTCGCTTCCTTCATCCACCACTTCTGCCGTTCAAGTTATAACAGCTCGCAGACGTTAACTCATTGTTCGTAATTTCTTACCTTGGATATGTTTATAAAAAACTAATGTTCACCCGTCTGTCAAAGGCGTTGCATTATGACCGACCAACGCCAGTGCCTTAGAGCACCTCACTGTCAGCCATCTCAGTATATGTGAACTGAGTCTATGTTACAGCATATCAACTTCTCTGACTAGCTAGTTTGATTACACTGCATCATACAGCGTATGCTAATAAGTATTTCCCAGTTTTCCTTCTATAAAAGGCAGTTGTTAATAAACGGTTCTACACAGATGTGGCAGCATCAATATATTCCTTCTGGTTGTACTTTCTGAGTAAAGACAGCATGCTACACAATGGTACTTGCGTCGTTTATGATGAGTTAGATGATCGTTAGGTGAGAGTGAGTCAACCTAACTTAGTTTTTCCGTGTGAAGACAGCTGTAGCATGTGGTTCCCATAAAGTTCATGATCAGCTGGGAGTAAGATTAGTCCACGGTTGATCATACTTCAATACCCATCAGACATACATAACATCCGTAATTTGTTGGATAGCATGAGAAATCCACACACCAGTCATTTGTTTTAAGAGTACCTTCAGTCATCGTGTTGTGTCTTACAAGCAATGGCACACTGTGTAGTCAGTGGCCCCTAATTATAAAACAGTGGGAGCCGCTTCTGCGTGCAACTGCAAGGGAAACAGTGGCCCGATTAATGGTATCAAAGGTACAGTAGCGATTGAGCTCGTTTTTAACGGCTCACCGTCGGGCTAAACACGTTGCATTTACACCACAACTTCGCAAAGGAATCGTTAGTAGAGAGACAGATGGCGGGTTGGCTTTGGGCGCTTGATTAGCAGAGTGGCCTGTTTGGCTTGTTCGGGGAACTGGCACTGAATCTAGCGAAATTATTACTTCTAGATTAAGGTTGGTGTTAAACCGTTTGCTGCTAGGCAGCCCGAAAGAAGACTGAACATATCACTGAATGAAACACTCCCTGGTGCCTTCAGCCAAACCAGAACAATTTGTTCGTGGTTCTCTTTTAAACTGCATAAGTTATTGTTTGAAATATTACTAGGCCCTAACTCTTGCCGCTTAAAAAGTAAAACATTGCAACTGGATTTAGAAGTTCAGTTTGCGAACCTGTATGTACAAGAACCTTAACTTGATCGTGTTTCGAATTTTAATGAGGATTACCTGAAGCCCGTGCCAATGAATACATGTTACTGCTCTGTAATCCAGTCTCAACTTTTGACAAGAGAACGTGTGTTAGTGGTGGAAACGTAAGAAAACTATTTTAAAGATGCTGTTATCAACCTGCTTAATAATGATGGTTCCAAAATAAATACTATATTGACAGATCTGACCAGGCTTCAAAGGTTGATACTGAAAGTTCAAACGTTTCAGATAGACAGAGCTGTACTACAGTTCCCACCGTGTTCGAGTGGAAAATGAATTACCGACTGATCCACACTTGAACGGATTGGCTCATTGGTACGCCGAATCCGAGGCTCTGCTTGTTGCTGAAAATTCATAAACTGGGCTACCGTTAAGGTCAGCTTTACATAGATGGATTCCTTCCTGGCGTTTATTATCTAAATGTCAGTCTAACGTACTACAGCCCTTCAAACGGAAACTGTGGAAGCATAGCTTACCAAGTTCCTTTGACTTCGTTAATGTGCTCAAAGACGTCAATTTAGATGGGCAGGACACGTTTTTCCTAGACGCTCTGTACTTATTTATCTTTATCTTGTTAGAGGAGACTGCTGTATTTCTATCCGGACGCAGTCTCCATTACCCCATCCAGGCAACGACTGATGTAGGGGAAACACGTGTCTGAGGAAAAGTGAAAACTGTATTCTGACATTTGCGGGTGGCTGCTTCATTTCCTAAATGCTTAGTTGGTCGATGAAGGCGTTACGAGTCACAAGGCAGCTTGAGTCGCAGTGAGCGTGGAGCACACAAGCGACTACGGCGCGCACACAACAATCTACAGATTTCCTGTGGACGCTGATATAGGCACTCTTATACCATCGATCAAGTTTTATCTGTGCACTTACTACATACAATGTAAGTTCGATGAGGAAGTTTTCGACTAAATGGGGCCACAGTATACGGATTTTTTCGTGGTGAAATTGGAAACTGAACTGCTAAGGTCATCCATGAGTCAGTGTGATTTATGTGAAGCAGGTGGGTATTGTTATACATACTGACAATAAGGCAAAACCTACTGATATGCCGACCAGGTTCAGCTCTACGCACAACTTACAATATAGATGTCACTGTTTTGATTTTCCTTGTACGATACACATGCTGGACACGATGAATGACCCGGATGGCCTGCATGTAATGCGCACCTTCAAGGCTCTACTTCAGAGCTAGAGCATTCCCGCTCACACTTTCTGTGTCGCAGGTAATCAGTTGGAAATTATGATTGGTTTCGCATACTTGGGTAACACCCCTTCAGCTCGGAATACGTTTGAGATGTCAGCAAGGATAGTACACACACACACTGCTCTTACCAATCTACGTCATGTGACATCAGAAAACTGTTCGGTAAGCAACGTCGGCTTTGTCAGTGCGTATTTCGGAACGCCCAGAATACACCAGAATTTGGTCAGCTTATCACGTTGCGATGGCTTGGTGACGTATTTCGCATGTTAATTGAACGTTTTCCGCCTCCAGCGTTATTACCAAGATTATCAACAGTTAGGTAAATTCGCGTGATGGCCGAGCGACGATGTGATCACCAGTTACTAAATACCTTGGCTATCACTTTGAGTAAAGTAGATAGATCCTGTCTGCGCTGTATACCAAAATCGCTGGCTATAAAAATTGTCCAAGGTGGCCACGTAGCACAGGAAGTGGTGTGATCGCGTCCTAAACATATGCAGTTCTTTTTAGCCCCAGTTTTCTAATTAAACGTCTTTCATTATGTTTTCCCCTCCAGAATATTCCATGTTATTGTTGTGAGCGGCGACGAGAGCCACTGCACCTTCTAATGAGGCTCCTGAAGTGAATATCCGCTTTTACAGTCTAATTCTGCGCACAATTTTTCGTTTACTGCTGTGTTGGTCTCGCGACCGGTTGCCTGTCCGAAGGAGTTCGCGAAACTCATGCAGCCTGACCCAACAGTAGGCCATCGAAGCCCGGCAACAATGCTATACTACCACATCCAACAGATTCTAGCCATTCGGTCAATGTAACGGAGGCGTTTTGCTCGATCTGCGATGTTTAGAGCAGTGAGGTATAAGATTCTGTGAACAGCTGAAGCCATTTCAAATCGCTTGTTTAGCCGACTCGTCCGTGATCAGAAATGTTCCATTCAGGATTTGGAAAAACCTCGGCTAGCCTCTCACTCTGTAACGTACCAAGTCCCAATGTGCCAGTGACGTCTCAGTTACACTCTGACAGTGGTTTGATTGACTTCATTCCGTCCGTTCTGTGTTTGCCCTATTAATAATTACTTCGTAAGCTTGTGATGTATGGTGTAATTAGCCTGATGATGAATCACTCTTTGTCGCACCTACTTTCCCTAATCCGGGAATTTTTACCTGACTACATCAGTTCCGTTACTGTTATCTTACTCCTTAGCGTACTCATAGAAGCGCACTACGGTTTTGAAGAGACTAAATGCACTGTATTACTCTCATATGTTAAAATCTGGCGAATCTCCTCACTAAAAATTATCAACAAGTGCGACACGTTGTTATTAACATAATTGACAGCATTACATCGTTGGTCGATATCAACTAGTGACGTCTATGGAACCCTGGGAAGAAGAACGTTCTCATGTTAGTGGTAAAAGAGAGGAAAGTCAGAACCTGTGACGTTTCTACATCATACAAACAAATAAACAAGTTGTGTGTGAAAGTAAAAACACCTTGTGCAACTTTCATCGCTTAGCCTCACTGACTGTTCTCTCCTCACAAGTAACTCAGTCACATAGTAGCAACATTTACGCCTCTGAACCCGATTAGACACCTTCCAACATGGGAGCTACCGTCACAGGCGCACAAGTCACGGGGACCCAATGATGCAATGGTTTGTCCATTGGGGATTAGTATTTAGCTTTCTCTTTACCAATCGGCACTGGCATCGTTTACAGTGTGGTGTATGACTGGTAAGTGTCTTTACCAAATGACCAAACCATTTAGATTTGTATATTCTCAGGGACTGAGCGTCTGAACTAGAATGTTTAAGGACAAAAGCGCCACGCCTTCAATTATGCTCTTCATAACACCTGTCGACAACGAACACAACCACTAACCGCAGATTCTAGGCCGCTGACATTCGTAGGTGAAAGTTTTGCGCGACTTCTCTGACAGTCCTATTAAGCAATTTTCGCTGCCCTTACGCAAACTGGGAAATAAATTACGCTTTAGTTTTTGTTCATGATTGTCATATTCACAGCCAGGGGAATCTAGATACATGTGTTTACAAGATTCCTCAGTATGACAAAGTCACCTCTACAAACTTGCACAGTTCCTTCGAAACGTATTTGTAACCGTATTGCTAACCGAGACAGTGAGTGGCACGAATATTGCTTATTCTGCGATTCGAAACGGGTGACGATACAACAAGGAGAAACGCCACGTTGCATACAATAATGTCCTCAATGCGAAACAGATATTGGTGACGAATTGGCATGTGGAAAACACCATTTTTTGCATGATTTCTCTTAGATGATATTTATTCTGCTACTAACTGTTACGATTACATCCGTCCGGTTATTCGAGTAGAGTAGTTGTATCGTTTATACTTTATTTCACTTCTTCGCAGCAAACCTTTGCACCCATTATCTCTATTCTCTCTTACTTTCAAGATTTACTCCGCTGATGTCATCCGGACAATTTCCTCGGTTTTTATTGACAACCGATTCTAGCAGCCATTCTGCTAGAATGTCTTTTAACCTCCCCACAGTCACAGGTAAACAGTCATGAGCATGTACCAGACCGGAGCGAGTATGAAGCACAGTACGCCGTGGTACACACTGATTGCGTGGATCTTCAGCAGGTGCTCGCTGTCAGCAATCATTATCCGAGTCCGGTTTGCGACCATGACTGAACTTCACCAGGTGCAATGCCTCTTGCTGGAGTGCGGTGCATGACGTGTGCGGATTATGAAATGCATGTAATTGCATCAGTCTTCGTTTATATCAGAACCACACGCTGGAACACAAACATTGCCACGCAGCCTGTGTTGTAGAGAAAGTCTACCATGATGAACATCAGCTTAGCCTGATTGTGATTGTTCAGCCTTGTTGGACCCATTGTTGTTTCTATTTGCATCGTCTTCAGTATGATACATTTATATGAGATATCAAAAATTGTTGATAGGAATACGACGCCAGGCTGCATACGAACGATTGCTCACTGCGATTCAAATGAGCAGGTATTGTTCGACTTTAAAAGTGAACTCTAAACCGCACTTTACTTTTTCAATAATATTTAGCTGCGGTCTCACAAGCGTTTGCAGTTAACACCTGGTTCCCTCTAAAACTGTATACAGTAGACTTACTGAAGGCTTTGATTAACAGTGAGGGTTTGTATACCGTAAAGGATTAAAAACCAAAGGTAACGGTCAGGCGTTTGATGATACTTTCACTTACACCTTCCTTCCACTGAAACAGGTAGTGCGGCAATCATGGAACCGGTCTATTCTAGGCTCACGGGATCACATCTGAACATTGCTGCACAGTCAGTTGTGCGGCTTAAAATCCCGTGAGTGTAATGGCCAATTAACTTTTCTCTCCAACTTCTCTAACATGAAGTATCGAAGGTTTGGTCAGCAGAAGTTACCGCCTTTGTATCAAAGGTTGTTAGGCAGCTACTCGAGTCAGTTAACATACTTGTGGGCTCAGCCGTAAAAATAAGCATTTTTTCTGAATTGGTAACATCTTGGTAATGTTCGCGTATATTTCATACGAAAAAAAGACGCTCCAAATCCTGTTTTGTTTTCGCCGAATCCTTTTAGCGCGAAACCGTTTGAAGTAGCCTTGCGACATACCATCAGTTGCTCGTTCTATTCTGCGTAATGGTCTGCTCAACATTATGATCATTTGGCAAAAAAACGCAACATTATGATTGGTAAAGAAAAAAACTGTTAGATATGAGCAAACAACACGAAATGAATCAACGTACAAAACACTGTCATGAAAGTCCCATTCGTTTTTAAAGTTTAACGGTCGGTGTGCGGCGATCAAATTTCCGTAAACTACGTCGTCGCGGATATACAGATATTTGATTGTTAGGTGTTAAGACTCTATAGAGGCGGAGTAACCAATTTTGGCTTGTATATGCTTCTTCAAAATGTTCAAGAGAATCCTTCGTGTACTTATGACCGATTTGTTCACTTCGTGTATTGTCAAATCCCGTCGGAATATGTGGTCCGAGGTTCACTTCATGATAACGGAAGTAACTGAGTTTGTATATTAATGAATCCAGAACAGACCGTTTTGCTTCATGACCAACACTTATCATCCCCTATAACCAAGGCAAAGATGTAAATATTGGGATTTAAAAGATGGACATTACCCTGTATAAAATCAAAACATTCACAAAGTGGCTGCTTTGAATGGACACGATGAAGTATAGACAGCCCATCGGCCCCCACATTAATAGATATGTTGCGTGGTAGAAAACCTTTTGTAGTGCAGCAGCTGAAATCCTAACACAATATCGCACATTCTTTCCTCACGGTATATTGCACAGTGTGTATAACTTTACACGGATTACGTATGCCATTGAGGCACACAAGCAAAGCAACACTAGATTTCATTTTTAAAAATTAACATGAGTAGGAGAGTGTCCACCGTTGACACCAGTTTTACGGATACGTACAACTTGCTTTTTACGTAACACATCAGCATGTGAACCTTATTTAGACTTTTATCTGAGCCCTCGTTCTGGAAGGAAGCGTTTTCTGCGAGTGTAGCAGATATACCTATGGAATACAACAATGTTGCGGACCTAAACATCGAGTAGCACACAGGTAGACTACTGGGCAAACCCAGACAAATTTCAACCAGGCAACAAACGAGATACTTTACTCTGTCAACAAAACGCTCCCTGTATGAAAAATGGGTGAGTCTGAGTGATCTGTACACTTGAACCACCAGTTTTCGATTTTCTAAGCTCTGTATTTCAGTCAATAATCCCATTGTTCCAATCACTCGTAAATAGAATAGTTGAATGTAACTATACACACACTCATCAAAGCGGTTTCATCATAAAACTCAGTCCAGATTTCCAAACTTTGCTCTTCTTAGATTGAACGTCATTCACATATGGTCGCAGTCTCGTATCTAGATGGACCCTCCAACCGGCTCCTTTCATACAGCATCACTAGACTTAAGTTTTCCTTTTGTCATGCTCATCAGCAGCCCACACCATTATTCCGACTACGCTTACACCAGGCAGTTGTGTTGACCAATGCGCCAGTGGTCTCACGGTATGCAAGACCGAACGATTATATTCAGACCCCTAACAAAATTCACTTGGGACTGAGTGTTCATATAAGATAATTCGGTCGTGTCTCATTTGAGGCAAATGATAAAAGGGTCGACACAGTTGTGTGGCCGGAGTTCAAATCTTGGTAGCAGCAAAGATATGCACTGTTGACAAGCGTTTACATGAACAAAACTCAAGAATAATACTTCGTTTTGAAAGAGGTTAGGTTGGAAGTCTATCTACATGCCACGCAACGATCAGATATGAGTGATGTTTGACTTAACTCAATAAAATTCCAGATTAGTTAGTAATTTACGAGGGAATCATATGTTAATAACGAAGGTGCACAATATGGTCTATGCCGTGATCTTACTGATAAGAAACCAGAAACGAGAACATCTGGTTGTCGGTAATTACTAGAAAAGCATTCGATAAAACATTTCTTACTTTCTGCTGGGTGGCCTGTAGCCAAAGTGAGCTCATTCTGGAACCTACTTGAGGATCCATTTTGTATAAAAGTATATTCATACGATGCTGATTAGTGTGAGGATTTGTTCCCAGTTCAAAGTAATTGACAGGTTTTCTGTGGGGAAAATTTCTTGTAGCTAACACATCCACTGTGTAGTGGTTATGAACGAGCATCGTAGTGGGTTCACTCTTTACATAGCTGTCTCTTATTGTGGAGGACTATTAGGGGCGATCGGCTAAATACGGTTTACAAGCAAGCGCAGAAAGTGCGTTAGCAACAGGAACCAGACAGTAAGTCCTCTGTTTCGGTTCATCCAGACAGTTGTTCGATTGTTCACACCACGACTTCCCGGGAGAATGCTCTCTGACGTGCAATCTCGTGTACACCGCTTCCTAATCTGTGACCCGAAATGAACTAGATAACAACGATTTCCATATGATTCCCGAGTTCATAACAAACTTCAGCTATTGATAAATGGATTGAGGATAACACAATTTGGTGCGGATATCTTACAAACTTCAGCTAGAGTGATTAACCTTGAGGAGCTCAGCCAAATGTGGGCAAACCATCATGACACTTCCAGCACGCATCCATTAAAGGGATATGTGTATCACTTGTAGACATAACTTACTCGGTGCTTATTACTGAACAGTGGGGTAGCTTTTAAAGAGACCTGGCGCTTCTTGCAAAATGTTCGTGAGAGAAAAGCAGAGGTGCCACTTTATCATAAATCAACAATGTTTAAAGGTTAGCAATGTTAAGCAAAGCTTTCCTGTACTAAATCTTACGTTTCCGTTAAGGTAGTTTCTTGCAGTGATTTCTTTCAGAAAAGCCTCTTCTGCGATTTGAGCCATCCATTGCATATTTGAAACATCATCCAACGGGTAGGATGCCATACAACCGCTGACGATTAAAACGTAGTCAGCTTCCATCTTGGAAAGTAACTAAAAGGTAATCAAAAATTTATCCCCAAGAATGAAGATAAATACACATTTGTGTTCGTATATGTACAATATGTCATCGAGAAATTGAAAAACCTCAAATTTCTCCTGAATATTAAGTGTGGCTATCCTAAATGGTTGGAGACTGTGGAAACTGTGCTTATTTTCCCCATTTTATTTATACCAGTTTCAAAGGTTTTGCGATCCGTTTCAACCCATTTATCTTTTATATCACATTTTACAAGGGGATCATGAAGGGGGTAAACATGGACGGGTGGTTTATGAAGTCAGTCAACTGAATGTCATACTGCATCAAGTACCCACTTGAACAGTGGTTCTTGACAGGCTAACAGGGTGGGGGGATGGCCAAGGCAGATCCAAAGTCTGAACAAAACGTTTCTGGACGCACAGGGGTGGGTTAAACAGACGAATTCCAATAGCTTCCGCTGTGGACAGAATTCTATGCCTCACCGCCCTCGACTGGGTGACCTTAACTCGGTAGATAGGGCGAAATGCATCCGTCACATTAACATAATGGTTGGAATCCACCAGGTGCGATAGTATGGCGCTGTTGACCGATTTCGTTATTCCACTGTTGAGCCAAGCTGGGTGGTGTTCCCGGACCCGTTCAGATAGGCGTCTGGTCGTGCGGCCAACATAACTGGTTCCACAGGAACAAGTAAATGAGTATACACAAAATGAGGCTGCAGAAACAGGCACTTTATCTTTTAGGCATGGGTACAAAACCGGACTGGATGTGAAGTGGACACGCAACTTAGCAGCGTAAAATGTCGCATTAATTGTGTTTGTGAGCCTACGCGTAATAGTTTCGGCTAACGTATCGCCCTTGAAAGGTAATCCGATGTGTACAGTTTTCTTTTCTACTAGGTGCAGCTGGTCTCTGTCACCCCGCTGTTGCATTGCTCTGTCTATAAATCTTTCCGGGTATCCATTTTGTATGAATATCGTACGTATGAACGCCAATTCTTCCGTAATTGTGTCGTCTGTACAAATTCTTATGGCTCTGCCCCTCAAACAGTTAATTAGATTCCTTTTCAAGGCGAGCGGTACAAAACTACTGAAGTGAACATACTGACCATTCCACGTATCCTTTCTGTGTATCGCGCGCTGAATTGAGCCATCATTGCGGCGACATAAACGCACATCCAAAAAGCCCAATTGGTTATTCATTTCTGTCTCCAACGTAAATTTCAAATTTCGGTGTGCAGAGTTAAATGTGGCTACGATGTCAGTCGGATTTACACTATTATCAAGGACACAAAAGATGTCGTCAACGTACCTCTTATAAAAATTGCATTGATCCACCGCTACGCTCAGTTGTTCATTTTCCAACTTCGCCATGAAAACATCGGCAAACAGTGGTCCCAACGGTGATCCCATTGCGACACCGTCTTTTTGTCGATAAATTGATTCATTGAACTTAAACTGTACGTTGTATGTGCACAGATAAAGTAACTGCTTGAGTTCGTTCGACGGTATCCGAATATCCATGTCACTATGTTCGATATAATCACATAGGTAATCTATCGTCTCCTGTATTGGAACGTTGGTAAACAAGGACGCAACGTCAAGAGAAAACATTGATTGCCCCATTAAATTGATATCTTTAATTGCATCCACAAAATCAAATGAATCGCGTACGCTGTACGTTGAAAGTCTCCGCCTGACGGGATCAAGAATCTGTGACAACCACTTAGCCAGTGAGTGGTATGGGGAGTTCCACATGTCTAAAATTGGTCTGAGTGGGACCCCAACTTTGTGAATTTTAGGTAGCCCGTACAGCCTCGGAATTGTGGTTCCGATGGGGCGAATTCTTTCAAACGTCGCTGAATCAATAATTCCTCTCTGTTTTAAACATCGTAGGGACTTCGAAATTGCTTTCTCAATCTGAGGGGTTTTATCTTTTTCATTCTCCATTTTCTGAAATTTGGTCTGATCTTCTAATATGGTGCACATTTTGTTAATATAATCTTGTTTGTTAAGCAACACAATACCAGCACCTTTATCAGGCTTAGAAATTAAAATGTTCTCATTTCTTCTCAAGTTCTCCACCGCTGCGAGATGTTCTCTCGTAAGAAGTTGTTTTGAGGCCGGACTACAGCGTAAGTACTGATAACAAGTATTCACAAGCGTAGATTTTAGTTGTTCCGCATCTAGCGTCGAGGTAGGATCGAGATCCGACAACTGTGCGTACAAGTTCTCAAATTGCACCTCTAAATCCAATTGCCTAGTTTTACGTTGTGGACAACAAAACTTAGGGCCTAGCGACAATACTTCGAGTAATAATTTGTCCAGATTCAAAGAAGAAAAATTGTGGACGTACCGTTCTGGATTAGTTGGAAAATCCGAAGAAGGCTTGGTTGGATTGATCTGTTTAAATAGTATGTCCAGTCTCTCTTCACTCCGTTTCATTGCAATCTGTGCGGTGTAAGCTTCAAAATTAGAACGTTCCTCGGGAGTCAATCGGTCGAGTACGGGTAGTGATCACTGAAAACGAGCTTGTTCGCTACACTGTATTTTTCATGACTACGTTGGGGATTTTTACGCCATTTATCTTTGGTAACTTGTACGAGTAAATCTCACCCGAGGTAATGCACGAATTCAAGTTGGATAACAGGGCGCAGTAAACCATGGCGAAGCTGTGTACTAATGGAAAGCTTCGAATCTTAGATATAATTCAGTAAAATCATAACAAGCACTTACCTGATACGCTCTTGTTTCATTAGAAAGAAAGGCATGAGCCACCAAAGCAATGTGGATGCTATTCCACGTGTGATTGTCAACGAATGTGGTTCGCTTTCCCATTGCATTCAGGTGATAGCCATAATGCCACCAAGCGAATATGCGGGCGTCCTCGGGGGTATTTTGTCTAATCCAGTAGTAAGTTTCACTGCCAATTAATAATGTAAAGTAGGTTGAATATCGGTACAATTAAAAGGTTTATTATTTTGAAGCGTTCGACGAGGAATATATTTAGCATCATTGTAAGTGGAGGCAGTTTTTCACCGTTTTCTCTGGTACTTAGCGCTATAGTATGACTTACCTTACAGTGTGCATCAGGTGAGACGCGACGAAACACTCTGCAGAGTACGTTGACGTTGTTTATCAGCTAAGGGGTAAATTATGACACCTCAAGTAACCAACGAGTGTACAGAAGTGAAGGAATACGACGACACTGGTGGAAAATTAAGTTCACCCAATCTCTTCATTATGATCGTCTGCCTTTGGAATTTTTGGTAACTGTACCACAGTCGAGTAACAGTAATGGGAACGTCTGGTGAGATCTTTGGAGAAGGCCTGGGAAATTTCAATCGGCAGTTCAAAAATGCCACAGCCAATTGTGAAAATTACTGAGCCTAGAAGTTAGAAGAGTTAAGGATAATTGAACTCCCATGGAAGTCATAAAAAAATGATCTTTTACAGATAGAATTGTTTGCAATATTTGTTTAGAACTTTGATTGATATAAGTAAACAAAACTGATGGATAGGGAGACGTATGATCGAAAATTAAAGTGTGATTGGGAAAATGATAAACACTGCTTTGTTGTTCCAGGTAGTGATGGTGAGATTGGGCCAGTGGGAAAAGATCAAGGTTTCCCACGAACTAGATGGCCGTATTCAACCTTGGGAACTCGAGGGTTTGTACCAACTGATTACGGAAACAAAAATCTAGGTGGCGCAATCAAAATGCAGTCGTTTTGGCAACCGACGAAAGTAGACACTTTTGTTTTCTGCTATACGATGGCAGGAACCCGGTACGGAACACAAAGTAACCATTGGACCTGTGTGTTGCGCAGCTGGCTAAATGAACCTGAACTATCGAGATTATGCCACATACTTCGAAGTGAAGTCAGGTATGGCAATGTACACTAATATATGTTGAGTCACAAATACATTCGAAAAGACGGGTCAAACTGAGGCCGCACTGTTAGTATTTTATCGTAAAGATAAATTGCACCACTAACTTCGATTAAGTCGACACAATAATGTATTTCATTAATCATACCAGTTATCTGGTGTGTTATCAAAGCTGCCACAGAGTTCTATCCTGATGACACTGTTGACCAGGCTTTCTTGTGAACACTTTCCACTGAGAACCAGTTTCTTAGAGAATACTGCTCAGGGATTTTTTTCCGGACATGTGCAAATGCGAAGGACTTCCAGTAAATTTCTTAATTTCGCTTCTGCTAGTATGCTGTGTCAGTCAAACGGCTTTAAAGGCTGTGTTACAGGTTGACGGGTACATAGATGGTATTGACCGCTTTATCCTGTTTTTCCTAGATACGCCTCGTTGTAGTGATTCATCTGACCAACGCGTCATTACAATCAAATATCTGCAGTATAGCAGTCCTACATATTTAACTTAAAGGCGGACAAAGTGAACTCGTGTCCAAAATATACATCTTATTTTCACTTGTTTCATAACTCTTGAGTTTATTACTCACCGAAAGTCATCAACCGTTATCGTGTGACCATCGTCTGCTTCTGCATCCAGAATGATCCAAGAGTTTGAGTGGGTCTTTGAAATTACAAAAATGTAGTGCAAGATGAACAGCAAGAAGACGTACACAAAAATATACATTAGTACTGTTCGTAGGAGATATTCATTCTGAACCAAATTTCTGGTATGTTGGTGATAACTTTGTGCAGATGATCTCTCGTTTTTTGCACGCATTTTCTAAAATACATTGAAACCGATTCAAAAAAACAATAAACCAATTGGTTCTGTATGAGGAGGACAAGTTAGGGGCCTGTAGCAAAAATCAGTTATTTTGTTAGCGATAGGTTCCATGATGTGTGTCGTGAAGTATGTCATGAGTGAGTGGCCATCATCTGGGCAGAGATTGGAAATAAATTGTTTGTAACAGCGTTATCAACCAACGGGGCAAATGAAAATTATCGTTCTTTTGTGGAGAACAGTAACCGACTGACCCAGAATGCTGGACGATTGTACGTGCAGAATTACCAATTCAAAAACTTTTGAGAATCAGTTGAAAAAGATATGGTAAATAGCTGAGTTTTTATTCTAAGCTTCATGTGACAAATATTTTACTGGAATCTCTGTTAAATTGCTTTTTTTCACCGGTACATCAGACTCAATGGTAACATCGAGCATGTGATGGTACTTTTAAATTTTTGGCGCTATACTTCATCAGATCCTTACACGAACAAATAGTCAAGCCATATAAAGAACAACATTATTACTACTTGGATTTTTGAGTCGAAAAAGGCAAATCTATGCTAGTCGTCCGGGATTTCGCTAAATTTCCCAGAAGTTAAGGAATTGTTGCAAGGCACCAGAACTTGTTAGCAGTTTTACTACGAACTTAGCAAACGAAGGTGAGAATGTAACAGATTTGACACTTACCAATGGGAGATTAGTCTCATCTTTATTCTCAAATTGACTTGTTTTGTGGATTTTACTCATATCTTCAAACTCGATGAATCGAAACAACATTAAACTACCGTAATATTCACTTTCTAGTGATTATATCAGTTTGTACTAGTCATTTACACATCTGTTTCATGTAATCCAAACTACTTTTGGAGAAGTCAAGTGATAAGAAATTAAAAATATTCGTCATAAACAAATCGTCCAAAGCAATGCATACCATACGCTTATTGTCAGAATGCTGAACGACACTCAAGTTTGCATTGACCAAACAATTTTGCTTCTCCTCAGTTTTCTTCACTTTCTCAAATTGAGTATTCATGATTGCACGAAAGGTTTCAGACACTCCGATGGCCGACAAAATACATACAAACGGCGTCAGGAGAAGCGACAAGCGAGACATAAAACAGGTTAACCCAAGGACACATATGCAAATGTTCACTATAAATAGTCGTCCACTTGTAAGCCGTCTTACGCACAACAATAATACAACAGGAAAGAAAACAAGAAGCACGTGAAGCTCGTGAAAGAAGTTGCTCCATGTTTGTGGATGATGAGCCATAACGGATTTGCCAGTTTTGACTTTGCCGTACAGCCAAAAGCATTTTGTGCCGCGTCTATTACACTGAATTAAAAATGGAAAATAGGTTGTTGGTACAAACCACTGTTAAATATAATGATGAGTAGAGGGGGATTTGGATTTTCAT